>VZTB01007616.1:83426-95155 GCA_013397245.1 Thryothorus ludovicianus
CCCAGCCCCTCACTGACTAAACGCCCCCCCCCACCCCTCGGCAGCATTCCCGGGTCCTGGAAGTGACCTGCGACGGGGACAGAGGTGGCCTTACTGCCGTCAGCTCTCCATGCAACACCTCACCGCTGACCTTGCTGGCCTCCTTCTTCCACTCCTTGGGGCAGTACTTGTAGAGTTTCTGGGCCAGGCCCATGTACACGTGCTCATTGTCTGGGAGGGACACAGGTGCCATCAGCATCCCCACGTGTCCCCCGCCTCCCACCATGACCCATTAGTGGGGGGGGAGCTGTGACCTCCTGGCCACCAAAATTTCACGCTTCAGCCCCTGACTTACTCTGGATGACGCTGAGCCCGAAGAGGTGACAATCCTTCAGCCTCAGGAGGTCACACACCTGCACCAGTAGCTCTTGGCACAAAATCTTCACCTGTAAAAAAATCCCTTCAATGAGCCCTGGATGTATCTGAGCCCACCTGAGGCGGGCAGGGAGCACCAAACCCCTCAGCAGGACCCCGAGCAGGATGAGGGGGTGACAGGATGGGCTGTGGGGCTCAGCTTTCCATGGGGAGTCCCCAAAAGCCTGGGGGGCAGGACCAGAGCTCTGCCAGGGGTGGGATGCTCAGAGGACCCCGGGGCAGCTCGAGAGCAGAGGGTGGTGATGTTTTTCTCCCCAGCAGCACTGGGGAGATGTTTTGGGGGCAAAAATCAGAACATTCACAGTCTCCCCCTGGACACCTTTCACCATCTCAGGGTGCTCCAAGCCTGTCCAGGCTTTGGACACCTCCAGGGATCCAGGGGCAGCCACAGCTTCACTGGAAAACCTGTGCCAGGGCCTCCCCACCCTCACAGGCAAGGATTTATTCCTATTATCCAATCTAAATCTTTCCTCTTTAAATTTAAAACCATTCTCCTTATCCCATCGTTATCCACCTCTTTCCAAACCTCTCTCCATATNAAAACCTGTGCCAAGGCCTCCCCACCCTCATAGGCAAGGATTTATTACTATTATCTAATCTAAATCTTTCCTCTTTAAATTTAAAGCCATTTTCCTTATCCCATCGTTATCCACCTCTTTCCAAACCTCTCTCCATATTTTTTATAAGCTCCCTTTAATTCTGACAGGAATTTTAAAATTTTCCTGATTCAAAAGCAAGATTGGGTGGGGGTAAATTAAAGAAAACAACAAAAAGTGAGGCAATTTCCCATTTAATGCTCCATCCCAGTCAGAGCCCCTCCCGTTTGTTCCCTGGGCTAGAGGAGGCTGAAGTGCCATCCAGAAGGGGTTGGTGGAGTGAGGGCTGAAGGATGGAGCTCGTGGGATGCCAAGCAGGAGGTCACCCTCCCCAAACCCCTCTGCTGCAGCATCACACCGAGCAAGGAGATGCAGGAAAACATAAAACACCACCCCAACCTTCGAGGGGAATAACTCACGTGCATCTCCCCAGCAGGGCAAGGCCAGGCAGGGCCCGGGTGAAACCCAGGAGCAAAGCCAGGAGCAAAGCCAGCCCCGGGGGGTGATGGAGATGGCAGGGGGGGCTCCTTACGTTAATGATGATGTTGAGGGAGTCGTCGTTGGGGAGGAAGATGCACACGCTGCGCCGGTCCTGCATGACTCTGTTGTTGTGGAAAGGCAGCTTGTTCATGGTGCTCTGGGCAGGGGGCTCGGGGGGGCTGGTGGGGGGCACCCCCCCGGCGGGCCGGGGCGGCCTCGGGCTCCGCGGGTGCCATCCCTGCGGGAAAAGAGGGGGATGAGCCCCGGGCATGGCACCCTCAGCTCCCGTCTGCACCCCACATCCATCCCACCCACCAGCCTGGGGTGGGCTCACGGTCAGGGTGTCCCCCAAAATCCCTGAGCACACCCCCATCACAGTCATCCCATCACAGTCATCCCATCACAGTCATCCCATCACAGTCATCCCATCACAGTCATCCCATCACAGTCATCCCATCACAGTCATCCCATCACAGTCATCCCATCACAGTCATCCCATCACAGTCATCCCATCACAGTCATCCCATCACAGTCATCCCATCACAGTCATCCCATCACAGTCATCCCATCACAGTCATCCCATCACAGTCATCCCATCACAGTCATCCCATCACAGTCATCCCATCACAGTCATCCCATCACAGTCATCCCATCACAGTCATCCCATCACAGTCATCCCATCACAGTCATCCCATCACAGTCATCCCATCACAGTCATCCCATCACAGTCATCCCATCACAGTCATCCCATCACAGTCATCCCATCACAGTCATCCCATCACAGTCATCCCATCACAGTCATCCCATCACAGTCATCCCATCACAGTCATCCCATCACAGTCATCCCATCACAGTCATCCCATCACAGTCATCCCATCACAGTCACCCCACCACAGCCACCCCATGGTTTTTAGCCCAGCCCCAAAAACCCAAACCAGTTTGATTCCCCCAGATCAGGTTCAGAAAAATGTCAGGAAAGGCTTTTCTGGTATAAGTAAAATAAATCAAAGTTTATCCACTGGGAATAACTCAGCAAGGAGCGGTGCTGGAAGAGGGAGCTTTCCCTGCCAGCCTGGAAAAGTGAGGAAATGCTGTGGGATCCCATAAGAGGATCCCAACATCCCTTCCAACATCCTTCCCCCCAGTTCTGACTCTTTACTGGGGTGAAATAAAACATTCCAAGCACTATCAGGGATTTGCAGACGGGAATCGCCGTTCAGAGCCAACGAATCCATCCCAGCGCCGACCCCAGGAAATTCTCATTTCCGAGGGTGGATATTCCCAAAGCATTTTTTTTACCCCGCCATCCCACAAGGACACGAATTCCCACGTGACACCACGAGGATGGACTTCAAGCTCTGACCTAGTTCAGCCTTTTCCTCCCCCAGATTTACGCTGGCACCCCGACAGCAGAGCGTCTCCCTTGTCACCAAATATTTGCTTTGGTCTAAAATGGGAGCGCCCTCGGCTTCCGAAAGCCTGGAATTCTTGCAGCAGCACAGGGAAAAGTGCCCCGAGGTGACTTTTGGTGGTGGTTCCTGGGGTTTTGCAGAAGTTGGGAAATCCAGAGGCGCCGCTGTCCCATGGCCAGGGCACCCTGGGGCTGCACCACGGAGGTTGTGTCCCTGCAGGGTGGATTCTGTGCATCCAGGGATTGCAAATGTGCATTGTATCCATGAACTGCATTCATGTCTTGGGATGGTTCATTGTGGCCATGCATTGCATCCACGCATTGCATCTCTGCATCCTGGCCATGCATTGCATCTACACATTGCATCCCTGCATCTTGGCCATGCATTGCATCTACACATTGCATCCCTGCATCTTGGCCATGCATTGCATCTACACATTGCATCCCTGCATCTTGGCCATGCATTGCATCTACACATTGCATCCCTGCATCTTGGCCATGCATTGCATCCACGCATTGCATCTCTGCATCCTGGCCACGCATTGCACCTACGCATTGCATCCCTGCATCCTGGTCATGCATTGCATCCACACATTGCATCTGTACATCGTGGTGGTACATCGTGGGTTCTCTGTGTTGCATCTGTGTGCATCATGGCCCTCCGTGGCATCCATGCATTGTGGCATCCATGCATTGAGCTGGAATGTCATGGCACCCATGCATTGCATCTGCACAGCAGAGATGTGCAACCTGGCCGTGCATTGCAACCACACACTGCACCCATGCATTGTGGCATGCATGCATTGAGCTGGAACCTCGTGGAACCCATGCAGTGCAGCAGTGCATTGCAGCACTGCATTGTGGCATCCATGCATTTAGTTGTAACCTCATGGCACCCATGCATTGCATCTGTGCAGCACAGATGTGCAACCTGGGCATGCGTTGTGTCTACACACTGCACCCATGCACTGTGGCATCCATGCATTGAGTTGGAACCTCACGGCACCCAAGCAGTGCATCTGTGCATTGCAGCACTGCATTGTGGCATCCATAAACTGTGTTGGTACCTCATGGCACCCATGCATTGCATCTGTGCAGCACAGGTGTGCAACCTGGGCATGCGTTGTGTCTACACACTGCACCCATGCATTGTGGCATCCATAAATTGTGCTGGAATCTCATGGCAATGCAGTGCATTTCAGCACTGCATTGTGGCATCCATNTTGTGTCTACACACTGCACCCATGCACTGTGGCATCCATGCACTGAGTTGGAACCTCACGGCACCCAAGCAGTGCATCTGTGCATTGCAGCACTGCATTGTGGCATCCATAAACTGTGTTGGTACCTCATGGCACCCATGCATTGCATCCATGCAGCACAGACATGCATCCTGGCTTGGTGCATTGCACCTACACATTGCTCCCATGCATTGTGGCATCCATGCATCAAGTTGGAACCTCATGGCACCCATGCAGTGCAGCAGTGCATTGTGGCATCCATAAATTGTGCTGGAATCTCATGGCAATGCAGTGCATTTCAGCACTGCATTGTGGCATCCATGCATTTAGTTGGAACCTCATGGCACCCATGCATTGCACGTGTGCATTGCAGCACTGCATTGTGGCATCCATGCATTTAGTTGGAACCTCTTGGCACCCATGCATTGCATGTGTGCAGCACAGATGTCCATCTTGGCCATGCATTGCACCTACACACTGCACCCATGCATTGTAGCATGCATGCATTGAGTTGTAACCTCATGGCACCCATGCACTGCACCTGTGCAATGCAGCAGTGCATCACTGCATCTGTGCATTGCAGCACCGCATTGTGGCATCCATAAATGGTGTTGGAACCTCATGGCACCCATGCAGCGCATGCGCACAGCACAGACATGCATCCTGGCAATGCATTGCATCTACACACTGCACCCATGCACTGTGGCATCCATGCATCGAGTTGGAACCTCATGGCACCCATGCATTGCATGTGTGCAGCACAGATGTCCATCTTGGCCATGCATTGCACCTACACACTGCACCCATGCACTGTGGCATCCATGCATCGAGTTGGAACCTCATGGCACCCATGCAGTGCATCTGTGCATTACAGCAGTGCATTGTGGCATCCATAAATGGTGTTGGAACCTCACAGCACCCGTGCATTGCATCTGTGCATTGCAGCACTGCATTGTGGCATCCATAAATGGTGTTGGAACCTCACAGCACCCGTGCATTGCATCTGTGCATTGCAGCACTGCATTGTGGCATCCATGCATCGAGTTGGAACCTCACGGCATCCATGCAGCGCATCTGTGCATTACAGCAGTGCATTGNACCCATGCATTGTAGCATGCATGCATTGAGTTGTAACCTCATGGCACCCATGCACTGCACCTGTGCAATGCAGCAGTGCATCACTGCATCTGTGCATTGCAGCACCGCATTGTGGCATCCATAAATGGTGTTGGAACCTCATGGCACCCATGCATCGCATGCGCACAGCACAGACATGCATCCTGGCAATGCATTGCATCTACACACTGCACCCATGCACTGTGGCATCCATGCATCGAGTTGGAACCTCATGGCACCCATGCAGTGCATCTGTGCATTACAGCAGTGCATTGTGGCATCCATAAGTGGTGGTGTTGGAACCTCATCTCATGGCACCCGTGCATTGCATCTGTGCATTGCAGCACTGCACTGTGGCATCCATAAATGCATTGGATGCATTTGGAACCTCATGGCACCCGTGCATTGCATGCATGCATCACAGATGTCCATCCTGGCCACGCACTGCCCCTACACACCGCCCCCATGCACTGTGGCATGCATGCATCGAGCGGGAGCCCCACGGCACCCATGCAGCGCATCCCTGCAGCACAGCCGTGCAGCGTGGCCGTGCTGGCACCTCTCACGGTGCCCAGGCTGAGGCCGTGCCCGGACGCGGCCGATGCCGACGGGGCCGGGCTGGTTTCAGGATCGTTCACGATCGCAGCGTGCCCGGATGGGGCTGGAGGAATTTGGCACGTCCATGCCCGGCAGCTCCCGGGATCCGGCGTGATGTGACTTGTGCGGGCTGGGCCGGGGAGGGGCCGTGTCCCGGGGCTCCTCCAGCACCCTCCGTGTCCTGCTCCCACCCGGAGGCTCCTCAAGTCCCAGCGGGGCACAAGAGCTTCTTCCCGAGGCAGCTCCATGGGCTGCAGCCAGCTCGAAATTCCAGCCACGGGCAGCGCCCGCTGCTGAGCTACTGGAGAATCCATCACCGGGATTCTCTCCCCCACACAGGCAGGAACACCTTCCACCATCCCAGGCGGCTCCAAACCCTGTCCAACACGGAAAACTTCCAAGGATGGGGCAGACACAGCCTCTCTGGGCAGCCTCCTCCCTCACATCCAAGGGAGCTTCCCAATATTCCACTAACCTTGTCCTCTGCCAGTTTAAAACCATTTCCCTCTTGCCGTGTCACTCTCTGGCATTCTGGGGCTGTTCATCCCCACACTTCATTCCCTCCTCCTCCTCCTGCAGCCTGGATTGGCCCCAGAGCACCAGGGATTAAACCACACGAGCTGGCGTCAGCAGAGCACGGACATGGGAGAGGAAAAAAACCCAACCCCAACCCGTATATTTTGGGATTTGTACAGAAAACACCGCAGTCCCTGCTGCTGAATGGGAACATTCCATCAGCCCCCCACACAGGGACGGTCCCCACGGAGATCCCCTCAGTTCCAGCTGCTCCCCGGGGGCTCTGCCAGCCCTGGGAGCTGCAGGGATTCAGCGAGGGGACACACAAAGCCCCTTCCAGGGCGCTGCGCCTGCAGCAGCCCCGGCCAGACGCCGGCAAATTCTTTCCAAGCATCTGCTGCTCGTTCCCACAATGTGGGCTTTGATTCCCGGGGACCCCGCGCCGCTGCCCTCGCCAAGGCACTGCTGCTCCGGAGGAAGTGTTCATAGGAGGCACAAACATGGAAGCATGGAATGGGTTGGGTTGGAAAGGACCTTTGAAGATCCAGCCCCGCCTTCCCGGCTCCAAGCTGGAAAGATCCTGGATTGGAGGGAGAGCCCCCCCTGGATTGTGATCACCCCACACTCCAAGCAGGAATCTCCACCCTGGGCAGTCTTCCAAAGGGTTTTCCACTCAAAGTCAGCTGGAAAAAACACTGGGAATGAGGACTTGGGCATGGATCAGCAGAGTGAGGAGATCCAGGTCTTCCAGTCATGTTTTCCCTACTATGGGGAAAAGAGCATTAAAACTCCACAGGGAGCCCCTGCAAACTGCTCGTGACTCCAGAGCTGCGCCGAGAAAATTCCTCAATCCACCGTGTTTTCCAGGCCCAGGCTGCTGGAATACTGTCCCTCTCCCTGGCGCTGATGCCATGGGATAAATCCCGCCACAAAGCTCCTCTGCAAAGAAAACATCCCACAGAAAACCTGGGAAAAGCAGCCGGGGCTGGCGCTGCTGACTCGGCGAGGGATTTGTTCATCCCGGGGTCCTGCAAACACATCCGAGGGCAGGCAGAGCCTGGGACCGGTTCAGATGGAGGTGCTGGAGCAGGCCCTCATGAGAAATAGAAATTGGGATGTAATTCCAGGGTGGGGATTGAACATGGCTTGAACTTGCAGGCTGAGGTGGGGCTCTCTTCCAGAATCTGTGCACGTGAGGGGAGGCTGGGTGGATGCGCGGCGTTTTTCCCTCTCCGTGGATTTAAATGGATTGAAAAGAAGCGGATGAGTCGCCACCCTCGTGGGTTTGGGTCAGGTTGGTCCCTTTGTGGTACCCACCAGACATCCCAGTGCCCCCTCGTTCAACCCAGAGCCTCCAGGTAGATCCTGTCCATTTCTCCATCAACCAAATCCATTCCTCCTTGATAAAATATCTGCTTTTCAAAAAAATCCATCCCTACCAGACATCTCCACCCCTGGAGGAATTTAACAGCCACGTGGCTGTGGCACTTGGGGACATGGCTTAGTGGTGGCAGTGCTGGGGGAATGGCTGATCACAGTCCCAGAGATCTTTTCCAACCCAAACACCTCCACGATTCCCTGGTTCTAACCCACCGCCAGGCTTTTGTTGCAGCCCTCCTGCAGCACCCCAGGGGCGAGGGCAGGGATCCAGCCCAGGACCCACACGTAGGCAGGGGCCATCCCGCAGCCAGAGGCTGCCCAGAGCGCGGGGCGAGGCGGGAAGATGAATTCACGGGGCAGGAATTTCTTGTTTTGGAGAGTCTGGAGTGGGTCTCACCCCACATCACAGGCACAGGTATGCACAGAGCTGTTATTACAAGTTTTAGGGCCGTCCCTTAACGCAGCTTCTCCGAACCCAGAAGCCAGATTAATTCCTGCTTGCGGTCGCCCCGTAATTAAAATCGTCTCCAATTCTTCATGAACTCAACAGTTTCCTCCTAATGAAGAGAGGCAGATGAAAGAGACCTTCACTGGGAAAAAGGACTGGGTTATAAATATTCCATTACTTCATCCGCCACAAAAGCCATTTGGATGCTGGAAACTCAGCCTGGGCAGCCGGAGGCCAGCCCCCACCAGCCCCAGCAGATGCCCCCGAGTGCTGGGGGTATCCAAAAAAGCCTCTCCAGGGAAAGTTCCTCCAGGAGCTCGCCTGCCTCCACCTCTTCAACATTCCTCCTCTTCCTCATTCTCCTCCCCCTTGGCTACTGCAGGGGGACAGCAGCGATGGGCAGGAATGGCTGGGCCATGTGGATCACCCTAGGAATGGGATGATGTCCCCTCCTGCTGGGGATGAGCCCCGCGGGACATCCCATTCCATGGGGAAACGCAGGCTGAGCCACGGCAGCTCAGGAAACGGCTCCTCCCCTGCCTATCTCGTCAGGCACGCAGCAGAATCCAGCCTGGAAGCGCTGATTTTCCATCCAGCCCACAGCAGAGCCACCCCAGGCCTCTTCATTCCCTGACTTTGGAGCACTAAAACATAAATAAAGTGTCCGAGCCTCCGCCAGGGATGGACACAGAGATGGATTTCTCCTGGCAAGGGCTCCAGGGAGGGGAGGGACAACGCCTGCTCTTCCTCTTCCCTCCTCTGCTCCTGAACCAGCCCCTTCCATCAGATTTCCTTCCAGGAAACTTTGCCCGAGCCTTTGGGATTCGAACAATATCCAGAGTGAGTTGGAGAGGGCTGTGCTCAGAGCAGCCCAGCTCCAGAGCCTGTCCCACGGCATTCCCAGGCGTTTTTTGGAACCATCCCCCAGCACCAGCAAGCCCAAACCTCCCAGAGCTCTGATCCCACTCCCGAGGCTGCACATGGATGTGGAGCATTGCCTTTGCTCCCCTCTCCGTGGGCAGGCTGCAGCCCACACCAGCAGCAGCTGCCACAAATCCCTTGGGATTTGGCTGCGGGATCCCTGGACCACAAAGCAGCCCCAAGGGCCAGAGCCACCATCCCGAATCCCTGAGGCACAGAAAGCACAGCCCTGAGTCTCCAAACCACGGAGCTCCCTATTTTAGAAATTAAAGTCATATTTTAAATGTAATTAACAATTTAATATTATATAATTAATGATGCCACATAAATATTAATATTCATAATATGCAATGATGAACGTTGATGTTATTTTCTATAATAACACAACCCCCCAAGATGCTCTGACCCTGGGTAAAGCCTTCCTTCCCAGCAGAAGGCACTTTTGGGGAGCCCCATTCCCAAAATCCCGCTCACAGGCGCACTCCTCATTTCCTCCGCCCGCCCGCGGGAGCTGTGCCCAAACCCATTCCCACTCTGGGGAATGTGCAGCGCTTGGGGACAAAAAACCAGGATGCAAAGTGCTCTGCAGACACACCAGAACCCAAAAACCAGCTCCATTTTACACCAAAATATTCAAATCCATGCCGGGACTATCCGGAGCTCCTGCTGCCCTCTGTGGCGTCCTCGCCTCCAGCTCCAAATCCAACAAAACAAAGCCAAACCAAGTTCCTGATTTTTTTAATCCTGGGGCGGGCAGAGGGAGATTTGCCTTCCCTCAGCAGCGCCGCTCTCCAGTTTTCCAGCTGGGAAAGCTCCTCAGCCACGCCACAGCCTCCATCAACTTCCCTGCCCCGGCTGCAGTCGGGGAAAGCTTTTTGGGAAAAATATCCTGAGCCCACTTTTGAGTCAAGGGGAGGGAAAAAAGCAGCATAAAACTCAATTAAGGAGCAGGCAGATATTTTAACCAGCGCCATGGTTTGTATACTCCATCTGGAGTCCAAAGGCTGCCGGGGTTTTTTTTTTAGCAGGAGGGAACTGACATCATCTTAATTTCAAATTCCCATTTATTTTTACATCTGGTCTGAATTAATCTTTCTCAGCGTCCTGACTTTCATGTAATGGAATAATTGCTTACAGATTCAGGGTTTAAAGAGCCTGAATAAACCCAGTTTAAAAAAAAAAAAAAAAAGAACCCCCTTTTAAAAACCGATAGTAAAAATCCAGTACCTAGAACCAAACTCCAATATGCCTTCGGGATTGGGAATTTTAAACGGAACATCTCTTTCAGGCAAGAGAGCTCGAATTAATCCCAGCTCTATCCAAGATTCGGAGAGGGAGAGAGAGCCCTGTGGAAAAACACCAACACAAACCAGCCCGGAATTAGGCAGAGCAGCAAAGCTCCATCAGTGCCACGCGGAAGCATCTCTGGAAAAGCAGAGTTTGGCTTAGAGGGAAAAACACCCTGACAGCCAGAAAGGCACTGGCCATGAGCAGGAAGAGGAGACGGCAGCGAAGGTGGCGGGGGGCAGGGGCACGGCAGGGTCGGGATGTGCCTCGATCCCACGGGAGAGTCCAAGGACACAGGAACACCAAAGATGGTCCTGGGAAAGCTCAGCCCCAATTTCCCCACTGCCACGAGGGCACCGGGTCAGATAAAGCCCGGCTTAGGAACTGCATGGATTTATCCTGGCCGCTTCCAGAACGCGTCAGGGATTTGTTTCCCGGTGGGAAACGCAGGGAGGGCATCAGGGACACCAGCAGGGACCAGCCGGCACCTCCACGGGGTGGGGGGCACCCGTGGGAGAGGGGAGCCCAGGGACGAGGGGGTCCCACAGGTGGCTGTGACCCAGGGACAGGAGGATCCAGGGAGGAGAGGCCCACAGGGATGGGGACCGAGAGATGATGGGACCGTGGCTGAGGGACCCGGGGGTCACCACGACCCATGGACAGGAGCTGTCACAGGCACAGAGGAGCCACGGGCGAGGGGACCCAGCGGGGATGTGTGACCCAGGGGTGAGTGGGGAAGGGGACAGCTGGGTGAGTGTGGCCCTGGGACATGGGGGGGTCTGTGGGTGAGACCCAGAGGTGAGAGAGGACCCGTGGGCAAGTGTGACCCGGGGACAAAGGGACGCGTGACCCAGGAACGAGGGAAGCTGTGGGTGAGGGGAGACCTGGGGGTGAGTGTGACCCACGAGCAAGGGGTGCCACGGGTGAAGTGAGCGAGTGTAACCCAGGGACAAGGGCACCCGTGGGCGACTGTGAACCGGGAATGAGGGGACTCACGGGTGATGGTGACCCACAGGTGGGAGGACCTGTGGGTGAGTGCGACCTGAAAGCAAGGATCCCCACGGGTGAGGGGACCCGTGGGTCAGTGTCACCCAGGGAAAAGGGTCCCGAGGGACCTGTGGGTGAGGGGACAAGGTGGCCCATGGGTCAGCGAGACCCGTGGGCGAGTGTGACCCGGGGGCGAGGGGTCCCGCAGATGCGGGCACCCAGGGGCGAGGGGTCCCGTGGGCGAGCGCGCCCCTGGAGCGCGCCGGAGCCGGAGCGGGTGCGGGGTGGCCGTGACCGTGTCGCGGCCGTGTCGTGGCCGTGTCGCGGCCGTGTCG
>VZTB01007618.1:0-48063 GCA_013397245.1 Thryothorus ludovicianus
GGAATTCAGTTTCAATATCACATCATTGGTTCAGTTTAGTGAACAAGAGATTTCATATTCTTTTCCATGCAGAAAAATAGTTCTTTATTTTAGTTCTGACATTCATTATACAAGAGAAAAATCCACAATAAATCCATGCTACTTTATCTCCAATGAAATATTTCTAATACAAAAAGCTATCTTTTTTCTGTTCCTTGGAAATTAGGAAGGTTTTTTAAACCAAAGCAAGATGACACACTTATTTTGTAGTACAAAGTAGTGTTTTATGTCTTGAGTATTTTTAAACAGAATATTATTAAATGCATCATTTTGTCACACTTTATCCAATATTTGCCACATAATTATTTCCAAAAGTAGATTAATTTTCATAATTTCATTTTCCTTACTGCAAATTTAACAGACAGCCTTGTTACTAGCATTTTAATATGAAATGTTACAATCCCTTGGACTGGGTCTGGCTGGGATGCTGTGTTTTGGTTTTGTGACCAAAACCATATTGATAACACAGGGATGTTTGAGGCGCTGCTGAGCAGCACTTTACACAGTGTCATGGCCTTCTCACACCATCCCACCAGTGAGGAGGCAACACAGCCAGGACAGCTGCCCTTAACTGACCAAAGGGACATGCCACGCCTAATGGCATTGTGTTCATCAGGAAGTTTTTCAGTTGATTCTTCATTTCTTTACTAATCCAACATACATCTATACTTTAAAAGTTTGTGAAATCACCAGAGGCAAAAATCCATCTGCTTTAGCTACACCAGAATCAGAGCAGTAATCATGAGTCTGGGTTATTATTCATGACTTAATCCCTTTCTCTAGGTTTAGTTTACAGAACACATTCTTTCTATAAAAAAAAGTCTCATATAAAAAGAGGAAAAGTGTATGTGTTTGATGTGCATTTTAAACAATTAACTATCTGGTTTTGTTATATCCCAGTCGTATTAATTCGGTTTGTTCTGTGAGGTCTGGTGAGTTTAGATGAAGATTGAATGCTTCATCTTTTTTATAAGACAGGCTACTAAGGATAAGTTAAGTCAAAGCTATCAAAGGAAGCTACTTGAATGTCAGCACCAATTTAAATCACTGTATCTCCTCTATGAGAGGAATAGGAAAGATAAAAGAAAGGATTTTTTTGAAAGTATTATCAACTAAATCCAAATAATCAAAGTTAAACATTTTAGTGTCATATTATCTTCTGAAAACCTCTTTGAATTTGAATATTAACATGTTTACATCATCTGAAGTCTCCTTCCAAAAACAGGAACATTTCATAATGGTATTAGAAATTATGGAATACATATTCCTTGTCTCTATGTGTGAGCAAAGACATGTTCTCTGACATACATGTCTATATATAAAACCATATCTTTAAATCATGGCATATCCTTACCTGAAAAGCTCCCAAGACGTGGTGCTGTCATATCTCCACCATCATATATTTCAAGGGAGTCCCAATTATGTTCAGTGGCAAAGCTGATAACCTGAATCTATAAAACAGGACCACAGAATGTTTTAGGCCAAGCAAGTAATGTGCATTTTTAAATGTTCTAAAACCAAAAAAATAAAAATAGACCATGTAGCAAAGAAAATAAAAATAAGAGATCCAAACAAATGATACATCAGTAAAAAGAATGTAAATAAAAAAAACCAATATTCACTTTTTGCATTCTTTTAACTCTTAGAAAATATGACACTAGGTAAGTAAGAAGGATTTTGCATGTGTGTTGCATCATTTTAAATAATTATACCGAGTGTAAATGAGTAGATAATCAAGATAGCTGCAGAGCTCTCAGGGGCCATAGCAGTACCCTAGCAGATAGAAGGAGTTGGTACGTGCATATCAGATTAAAGGATCAGGACCTAGTTTCAATATACTACATAATTAAAACAGAAAACTGCTTGTTAATTACTTCTCATTCATACCCCCATGTGAAAATTAAGCAGCATAAAATAAAGCTAACCAATGAATAATAATAATGTGAAATCCAAAGCACTAATATTTCCACTACCACCACCCCCCAAATTATAGGATTACTAATTTATGACATTTTTAGAGAAATAATCAAAGTACTCAATATTCCATGCTTGACAGAATACAGACTTGCCTGAATACCTGATCCCTCAGTCACTATGATTTTCCACACACAATTCAAGCTGTTACCATAAGGTTCAGGGTAACCTGGTGAAAGAATAGTACCTCTGCGCTCAGTAAAATTCCCACTGCATGGCACTGAAAGAAAGCATTAGAACAAATTTAGAGAGAAGTAGTAATAATTTTACTAAGATAATTATAATAATTTGCTTTTGTAGCATAAACATATAGACATCAAGCAATCATCTGAACTTAGAATGCATCTTATCTAAAATATATTAATGATATCAAGCATAAGATACAACCTGTCTGAACAAGAAATGAACTTCATTTTATATGTGTGCAGACTAGAACAGTCCAGCAACAGAATCTAATCATGTCTTACCTTAGAGTAAAAAAACAAACTGTAAAGACATAACATTAAACACAATTATGCTTGACAGAAATCATGTGAATTTACCCACAGCCCAAGATAGTTGCCATACTGAATCTAGCTGATAAAGAGGTAGTACATTAAATATTTTTTACCATATACACACTTGCTTCTTTAGGGTTCAAGAAAACAGAACAAAAACCCATAAAAAACAAGAATACACAGAAAATAGGATACGTACATTTATTTTTAGAACACTCTAATTAATTCTAGAGTAAATTCCTACAAATAGCAGTGAGTTTTGATTATAAATCCAAAGACGGAGAAGGTAAAACATTTTAATGTTTACAAAATACTTCAGCATGCTAAGCATTATTTCAGTGTAGGTCTATTGACAGACTAAAGAAAATTAGTTATACTTAACAACGTTATCATTATTCAATGTATGCTATGATTTTTCTTGAAAAAAGAAATCATTATCCTATGTGTGAGAGAATACACAGCAAGTTCTGTGTAATAAAACAGGTAAAGACACTTCTGGAGAATTAAATTCTGCCCTGTATTTCAAGCTGTAGATAAGTCATGAAAATAATGAATGTTCAAGAAAATGTGCATCGCACTTGTTCATATAATCTAAGTCATTATAAGAAACAATATACTGCCTATGAGCCAGCTGGTACTCAATTATTTCTTGATATGGAAAACTGCTCTTTTAAATTGGGCATGACTGATATTAATCAAAGGAGAGTGAATATATGGGTTAAATACTACTTTCTGAAACAATTCCTGAATCCTAATTCAGAGACGTGACAGAACGGATAATGTAAATGTAATTGCTTACCTACACAGCTTGGTACTGTGTCATTCCACTGAGCTAAGGCATTTGGTACAGACTGACATCGGATAGCTTTGGAGCCTTGTAGCAGATAGCCAGGACTGCACTCAAATCGAACAACAGAGCCTGCTGAAAACTCGGAGCCAATCCTCCTTCCATACCTAGGCTCTGGAACTGAGCTGCACTGTGTATCACTTGTGCGTGGAACAGCTGCATAAAGAGAGAGAAATATAAAGTCATGAATACAAATGACAGTCATAATAAAAAAAAAAAATAGACCAATAAAAATGCTGATTCTTTCTTACAGGATAGAGATGCTACTTGCTCTGCTCTTGTGTTCTCAAAGAATGGACTACAGCTTTCTTGCTGGAAATGTGCCTGTGTACAGTCATGTGAGTGCCATGGCAGTCTGAAGACATTTTGACTTTGGACGCCCAGCTTTGGGCATGAGAAGATCAGCAGGTGTTTCTGTGTCCCTCTTCAAACACAGGATACCAGATCTACCACCTACTTCACTTAATAAATACAGGGCCTTTAGCTTCTCACTAGAACTTTCTCACTAGATGCCCAGAAAAATTTTATGATATAGCTAATCGGATATAATGATAACATAATATCTTACAAATACTTGATTTATTATATTGGAGAATATGAAGTGATAACAATACACCCTCCAGTTTCAGTGTTTTCTTTTGACAACAATTATTTTACCAAAATTCATAAACCTAATGTGTGATACAAAAGCAGTCAAAAGACCGCAAGCAATATATAAAGAGCAAAATAATAACATTTATTAGAAGCCCATGGGATAGTTTTCCTTTTGGCTTCATTATTTATAAATAGTTCTTGATAACAGATAATTTTTATACCTACTGACTGTTGCTATTGTGCATGTTGTTCGTATATCAAACTTGTTCTTACTGCATTTAATTTTGCAGTTAGATGGTAAATGCCAATTTAAATACAAACTAAAATATTTATATAGAAAATTACAGAGGTTTAAATATATGCAATTTTTCTGTGTGAATAGTGTGTTCAAAAGCTTTGTTTCATCAGCTTGGTTTGTTCAAAAATTAGAGCATCAGTGCATCTAGATATGAACAAGTAACACCATCGAAATTGCCTGCCATTTAGTCCTTACATAAATGATGCAAAATGGCACCAGGAAGAAAAAAAATAAAGAAAGTGGGTGCTATACTTCATTCCTGGCAAATTTTCAAGCATGATTCTTCTAGCTTACTAACAAACAGAATCACAGCTTCATTTAGTTTTATTTTACAGCATTATGTTTAAACTCCTTTGCTGACCCATAAGAGTGAAGAGTGATAGTTCTATCTGTTCATGGGCACAATTGTACACACCTCCACTATGCATTTTCAGGTACCCTGGTCACTATGGAAAAGACAAGGTGTATAGAGTCTATACATACTTATTTTAATATTCATATCTTTACACTCATCCTATTTCTTTTACTGCCATTTGCTCTATTCAGAACGATAATTAAGTTTTAAGTACTTGTAAATGCTCCAAAAATTAACATTTCTTAACAAGTTGGATATGGAAACCCTAATTGAAATCAATTATCTCTTAAATCAAGCATTAAACATGCAACACATTTTAGCAGAACATTGAAAGTTGTCATTTATGATTACATTATGTTCTACCAGTTTAGAGCATTGTTACCAGATATAACAGTTAAGTTTGCCCAAGTATTACTGGATGTAGAGAATTTTTTTTTCTAAGATTTAGAAATAATTAATACTAGCAATAACAGAAAAATATATTCTCTTTTTTATTAATATGCAGTGAGTTGATTTGTCAGACAAGGTTAGACAGATATGGTAACATATATTTTTCTTCTAAATCAGTACATTGGTTGCAGAAGATTTTTAACCTTGAAAGTTACAGAAAGTTTTAAAATGTACTCAGGATTTAAAGAATGGTTAGAGGTAAATTAGTGTACTTCTGAGTAAATGCGCAATATGGTAAAACAAAAGAAAATCCATTTTCTTAAGTTTTTTAAATGGCTACATGCCTTATACAGTTTAAGCAAACAACTTACATTTCACCAAACTTAATATACCTGCCTTTGTTCAAATAAATACGAATTAAAGTTCTCAACAGCACAGCACCTCAGTATGACACAGATGCTCTATGAAACTTGTTTTTGCATGCTGTTCTAACCATGGCAGGGAACTCTTCTGCACTTAGGGCAGGAAAATGATGAAACATAGTTCAAGGATTTCACACAGTCACAGTTCTTCCTGATCATAACCTGCAGGCCAAATGCAGACTGCCAGGTCAATTCAGCTGACCCAGCTTGCTCTCTTTAGCTCTTTTTTTGGGATTAATAGCCTTTTCTCTACTCATGCATCTTCTGTACCAACACTATTTTACACAAACCTTTTTATTCCATGTTATTGTACAATGACCACACTGGAAAAAAAAATGATGACTTTACAACAGCCTATGTGATTATGGCTGCTCACACATCCAATTGCATGACTGTCGTGCCTGGAACTACAGCTCCTGCCATGTAATTAAGCATTAATCCATCCCTTGGTCAGGGCTACTTGTTCAAATGGGCATTTTGGCCATGAGATAAATCATTCACAATTATGTGACAGCATAGGGTTCAGTATATTGTTGCAGACAATCCAGTCATGATTTAGGAAATTATTAATTAATTATGCTTCATTTACTACCAATTTTTCACAAACTTCTGATCACTGATTCGGGAATTAAAAATAGGACACAAACAATCAACCAAGCTGATTAAACAGTTTTACTTCATTCTCACCAGGCTCATCTTCAAAAACCTATCCTCCCCTTCTTTTTTTCAACTTCCTTGTGTCCATCTTTGGTGTACCAATGAGGTGAGAGACAGCAGAGGAAGTTGAGGTACGTGCTCTCTTTATGCTTTCCCTCACCTCCCCCACCAATGTACTTGGCATTTTACTCATCTTTCTCCTCCTTTTGCTTCTTCAGGTTTCCACATCACCCTGTTTCCGAATGTTTCTCCTCCAGCATGGGTCATCCATGGGTTACAGTTCCTCAAAGATGTCCCCTACTGCAGAATAGTACTTTCACAGGCTGCCAACCCCTCTGAGGGCTGGCAGGTGTCGCCCACAGGCCATAGTCCCTTTAGAAGAGCAAACCCTTCAGCAGGGAGGGCCTCTTTCCAAAAATCCCTCCAGCAGCATCTCTCGCAGCACATACCCAGAAGCATCTCTGCCCCAAAGCAGCTGTCACTCTCAAATATTTCTGAGAACAGGCGTCACATGTTCCTCTGACTGGTGGGAATTTTGGCATGTGAGAGGTTGCTTACACCAGCTTCACAGGATGCTGTTTGTGAATGGCACATGGTAGCTCATGGCCTCCTCCCACACAGGTCACCACCTCACCTAACTGCTTGTTAAACTTGCAGCTTCTCACAGGTCCAAAGCTTATCTGCCTTACCTAAGAGGCTACATGACCTGACTGAAAATTTCAGCATCAGTCCTGGAGTATTTTAAGTTCATTGTGTGGAAGAAACTCTTGCTCAGCCTCCTATGGGAATACCATCTTTCCCCATGCGTTTTTTCACTGAATTTTTTAAAAGAGAGGAAACTATAGAAAAAAAAATACTTCATGTTTCTCTAAGCCTTGCCTAGCAACTACATCTGGAGAATCCCTAAAACAGCTGTGCAGGCAAAGGACACTTTTAAAGTCAGATTTAAGAACATCCTATAACTTTCCATAATAACATTGGAAAATTTGCATACATGGACTAGTAATCCATACTTTTTTGTGTAACTAGACCTTTCAGCACCTCTCAAAAAAGAATGTCAGATCATCTGGTTTCATTATAATATTGCCTTGTGAAAGTTATTTTCCTGTGAGCAAGCTATCTCTGACATGATAGCAAATGGGGCAGTTTACTAGCACTCTTAAATTAGTTCACATACCAGAAATACTTTTTCAGACTAAAATTTGACATTTTACCGAGATCAGCCTGGACAGCCATAAACATCCACGGTGCAGTTGTATCAAATTATTCTACTGCCAGCAAGAAACACTCAATGACATTTAAAATTGACATTTTGCTCAGGTTTTCAGAAGTTTTACTAACATTTTATTAATGGTTACTGTGAGACAAGAAATACTAAAGATACAAAATCACCATGAGGCACTATTATTTTTAATCCTCCTCTCCACCCCTCCCACCCTCCCATTTTAAAAGAACTGCCTTAAGAATAGATGCAATGCGAAGCTATAGATAACAACAAAGAGAGGTAGTTCCACACTGCTTAAAATGGGATTAAAAGAGTCCATGGAAAAATGTAGTACCATTACTAACATCTACAAAAAGTTTGGAAAATAGGTCTGTTTCTCTATAAGGTGACACAACTGACAGCTCAGCTGAAATGCCTCCAAGGTTATTTCAGTTGGAAGAGACCTACAACAATCATCTAGTCCAACTGCCTTCCCAATTCAAGACTGACCAAATTAAAACATGTTATTCAGGGCATTTTTCAAATACCTCTGAAACACTGACAGGCTCAGGGCATCAATCACCTCTCCAGGAGGTCTGTTTTAAAGCAGGACATAATATGTCATGGTAGCAAATATAAAAAGTAATACTAACAGTCATAGTTTTGCTCTCTAATTACATTTAGCAGACAATGTGTACCTGTGTATTTTATTCTTGCCACAAATTAGATTAACTTGAATGTTAAAGTGACAATTTTCTTTTACTCTTATTTCTCTTCATCTTCTTCACCCTGGTATACTAACTTTCTTAATGATCGTCTTTAAAAATCTCAATTGACCTAATAAATTTCATGTACTTGCTTTGTGTAACAAAGAAAAAAGACAAATATTAAAATCCCATAAATTTTTGGATGGTAGAAGGTAATTACTTTACTTTCTAAGGAAGGAACTCTCTACTGCTGCAGCCTGAGGTATATAAAACTATAGGCTCTTGTTTCTTAGGTGATGTCATAACAGGAAGACAAACATAAGGAAGCCTGAAAGAAAAATCCCAGTCTTCTTACACATGGTTGTTCTTAGCATATATTAACAAACCTCACCCTAATATTCTGGAAGACTGAATATTCATTCGTTCTTATATTACAGACACTCTTTACCTATACAAGGAAATGTGATCATCTGAGAAAATGAAGTAATAGATGGCATATCCAGATAAAAAGAAGTTTTTGAGAAAGTGGTATCACAAAACCCATTAAAACTGAATCAGAAGCTAAAGCCTCTATCTGTCGGTTGCTCAAACCAGAATGTGAAATAAGGCAAGCAATAACTCCTTCTCCCTTGAGCCTTCCTTTCAGCTTTTGCCTGTAGTGTTGTCAACCTAGACTTCTCAAGCTGTATCAGACAGGCATTCCATTTTCTCTAGTAATTATCCTCCACTTTTCAGTAAATGTTTCATACCACTGTGAAACAAAATTGAAATCAGCCCAGTGGAAAAGTGAACAGGAGAGAAAGTCAACCTGGAATAGAAGGTAATAAATAAATAAAATGGTTGAGTTTGCAGACCAGATTACTGTGTTCAGTGTGAAAGTGGGTGTCATTTCTGCAGTATTTAAAAGGCTAGCAAGCAGGTGGTCATTGGAAATATGATCACATGTTTTATAAGAAGAGGGAAAAAAAAAATCTCAAAAAGATAGAGCTTATTAAATACCACATTAGCCAATATATGTATACATATATAACTGTATTTAGTAAAGCTCTTAAGGTATATTTTAGAATATATTAAAATCCCATGGTATTTAAAAGGCTTCATGATTTTTCTGTGACAAAGTGACTTTGCCTAACCCATTTTGTGTTCTCATTTGTTAGAATCTTTTTCTTACCCTTACTTAAAACATAAATGTTTGAAATGAGGCATAGCATTGTGCTCACCTGGAGACTTCCTGTTCACTAGCAATTTGTGAGTGTATATATACAGCTAATAGAATTGTGGGGTTTTATCACTATGAGTTCTTCAAAAGCAGCAGAAAGTAACACTCCAGAGTGCTAACACTAATAGAGTAAGACAGAAATATGTAATTCATATGGAAATGAATTAGAACTCAAATGCTGAAAGCTCTTTTCTAATTCCAGAAGTTTATAGTCTCCATCTTTTATGGTTAATTTTGGATGATAAGTTTTAAAGAAAGTGTGTATAAGATGCTTTTGATATGTAATAAGGGCAGATAACAATATCTTGAGATATATCAAAAGAAAAATATGCAGTCATGGTGATATCTTTCTATAAGCACAAGAGTTAGAAAAATCAGTCCTAACAAGTTTCTTACAACTATAGAAATATTCTCGAGGCGAGACAATCCTTTGCATTTATTTGTTGTGTCAAACTAGGACCATGCTCCAATCTTAAAAAAAAGAAAATAAAAAGGAATCTAGGAATCTTAATAATATATTATTTTAAACTATCCTAAACTGTGTTTACACTTCACTTTAGTGAAGGTGTGCAATGCCTGTCTCATTAGGCTTTCTGGGTATCTGTGCAATGCATCCGGCGAACTGCCTAGAAGTCAGTCCCTTTGGGACTGCATTTGTTGCCCTTACATGTAATGAATCTGTAAGCAATGCTCCAGGTCTCACCAGACTGCATCCAAGACTCGTGGATCAGCTAAGTCTGCTCAGCTGCCCAGCAGAATGCTAGCAGAATGGCCATGCCGTGCCATTCTTGCATTTCAGCTGCAGTGTGCAGACATGCACATAATGCCTGCCCAAGGTCAGATGGGACAGGAACAGACCAGCAAGTCTCCCAGCCACCCTTCAATAAAGAGCCTGAATTGTCCTGCTGCAGAAATTTTGTCTCTTAGCTCCTCAAGAAAACAGAATCCTTAGCAGCCTGAACAAAAACTCCCAAAAAATCAGCTGGGAATACTGAGGAAGACTAATAATACAATTAAGCACACTCCTAAACCCCTTGAGCTCACTCAGCAGGAAGGAAGTAACAGATTGCCAACTACTGAGAAAGGCTGGACATATTTAAGTCTGTGAGGCCAGGCGGGATAAACACAGACAATGTTGTTACGAAGCCAGTCTGTCATCAGGAGAAATTAACCTTGAAAAAAGGTTAAGGCTACACTCAGATTTAAAGCAATACATTAAGACTTATGCCGAACTAAAAATTAATACAATTCATGAAATTGGCACCAATGTCTTCCATCAAAAGTAGACAGGTTTACCTTGGTAAACAAAGTGAAATCCTCTGGCTGATGCTCCACTCTTAGCACTGAATCGCAGAAGAATTTGATTAGATGTAGCCAAAGGCAATGTCTCTCCTATAAATGGAAACAGATAATAAATACACAAAAGAGAAATAACAGTTATAGCTCTTCAATATGTAATCAGTTTCATGCTTTCCTCTATAGTTAAAGAAAACATACATAATATTTTACAAAATTAAATTTCCCATTGCCAGAATAAAAAGACATCATGATTCAACAAGAGAAAACCTTCTGGAATTTACTGCAGGAGCTGGTACTAGAGCTCAAATAAACTATTTGACTGGAGAATCCTAACGCTGCTTGGGGACAAAATTATTGGAGACTTTTTAGTTAACTCTTTTCTGAGACTGAGAGTTTTACTTTGCCTTGCAAAACACATTAAACAAATAAAAGTATTTGAAAAGTGCCACAGGGATCTTCATGGAATGTTTGCCATACCAAGACTGTAACTGAGAGAGAGTAAACCCATGACTTGTTTTATGTCGTGGCTTCAATAAAATATATGGTCACACATGAACTATATTACATTACTAACTTTATTATAGCATTGCAAATTTTATTTCTGATTTGAGGATTAATAAAAATATTTAATATACTTTATCTCCTTTCCTGACAGATATGTCAGGAGTCATGTTAACAGTTCAATAATGACATACTAAAGACAAAATTGCAGTACTTCTACAAAGATCCCACTACATATGACTACTGTTTTTATTCTCCCTGGACTGTATAAATCCATATTCTACAGAAATGAATGATGATTTAAAATAACATATATGACTAGGTGTATAATCCTTTCACTTTGATTAATTTTATATTACTGCAACTAGTGATTCCATGTGGGAGAACCCTATCTTGAATCACTGCAAATCAGATATGTCACAAATAATAAATAAAAATCAGAAATTTAAATACCCTTCAAGTATTTTTAGATGCCTGTAAGTTTCAGCTTTTATATGATAGTTTGATGCAGTAAAATTTGACGCTGGGATGAGCTGTCTCTTAAAAAAAATTTTGTTTTGTCGTTGAACTCTTGTCAGTAATTAAACACATTTTAGAATTTTTTGTGAACTCTTATTATGACACAAATATCTGGATTCACCAGAGAAAAAATAAAAGCTGAGTTGTCCATGTAATAATATATTTGTTATAAAAAAAGTAGATAATGTTATATACTTTTCCTATGAAGTATTTCTCCAATTACTCAAAGTAAAAACCAAGAAGCCATGAATAGCCCTGTACTGCAAAAGTATTAAACTCACATATAAACTCTCCTAAATACTGGAAGTGTTTGACAAAACACATTCATATCTGCAGAAATATAAAACCTATACTTACATATCACTGAAGATGAACACATTCATTATATATGCACACATTGGAAATTTGACCATGTTGAAATCCATATAAGCTCAATTATGATTTCACAAGGTCAACATTTTGCTATAGTTACCTGAATGCAACAGCTGGCGTGCTTTTAGTCTAAGCACATGTTTGCATACAGATAATTGCATTTTGTAAATACAAGTAATTTGTGTTTAAATTAGCCATTCAGAATATGCAGATGTGTATTTCAAAAAGTTTAGGGGCAGAGAAAACAATTATACCATCCAATCTGCCCTCTTACATGGAGATTTGAGAACTTCATTCGACTGTTTCTACACTCACCCGAGCAATCCGTTGTTGCCTAACCATATGTTACAGAATAATGTTTTGATTCAAAGATTTAGAAGGGTGTTCCATTTCCCTTAGCATCTTGTTCCAATAACTTTATTTCCAAAGCAAATTCATAACATTCTCCTGATTACTGTTTTCCCCTACTCAGCTGTGTAAGAAATGTATACTTTTTGTTATTAATTACCTGAGTGGGATCCAGACAGAGAACTAAGAAGTCTAGCCTGAGAGTTTTCTCCATCAAATAATTCTGCCACATCATTCAAAGCTGTCTGAAAATAGGCAAATTGTCCAAACACAACTACATTAAAAAAAAAAAGGAAAAGAAAAAGGATAGAGAAAAAAAAATAAAAAGAGAGGAGAAAAAAGAACTTAGTCTTCAAAATCGAATTTTAGGACGTATTTCTGTTTGTCTTATATATCAATGAATTCCTGAATGAACTTTTCCAATTTCTATATTTGTCTAACATGATACAACAGCTGAATTAAACTGAAGTGCAAGAATTTTTTTTTTCATTATTTCCATATTTTAATTAAAATCAAATTTATTAACTCATGCTTTCACCAAAACCATGACCTCCAGTCAAACAAGTTTTATTGTTTAGGTACCTATGAGAATAAGAAAATGGAATATCTAAATAGAAAAGTTTGTACCAAAATTACATTGCCAAATATATCAACTATTAAGGACCATCTATTATCACACAGGATTAGTTGCTTGCCTGGATTTAATCTGAGAAAGATTTCTTTAAACTTACTCTTTTTTCAAATTTTTAAATCTGCATTAGTAGTTCTTTTTAGTTTTATCAGAAGGCTATAAAAACTGATCAAATATTAAAAATACTACTGTGTTACCAGGTTTGATATATGGTTACAGTTAATTTGCACTTCAGCTGTAAATAAAGTGTATTGCAAAATAATTTAATATTACATCTCACTAGTAAATATTGAATAGTTCACCAAATTCAAATATAATCTAGCAATAGAAACATGAAGTAAAACCAAGTCAATAAAAATATTATTTTGTAACTCTAGCCATCTGTATTTGTCTACAGCTGAGTCCTTACAGGTTTCATTGTACACAGAAAGCACCGAATGCATTAAGTTTTTGTGAATTAAGCCTCTTGGTAAATAAGTAGTAAAATTAATCTTACTGCTATTTGTCTGGACTTAGGAAAAACCTGCTGTGCAGAAAACTACACCTTACATACAATTGTTTGAGTTTTAGAGATTATGTCCAAGTATTTTGACACATTGAAATAATCAGTTTTGTGATTTTTCACAAACATTTCTGGTACTTTCATGTAGAATTGCTTTCTTTCCCTCCACTAAACATCTTAAACAAATGTTATCCTTCTTATCTTGCCCTTGTCAAAACATGAAAAACAAGAAGTTAAAATGTAAGAGGAATAGAAGAGCTTGTTTTCTGACACCTGATTTTACTTTGCAGAAAGCTTGAATAAATTATTATCCTGTGATGATGAATAATGTAAATAATGAAGGTGTTTAAGATATGCTTAGATAGCAAACATAGATGTTGTATCTGAAGTTAGTTGGTTACTCTAAGGAGAAGTAAAAGGCTAAAATCCAAGAATCGTTTTCCATGTCAGGAGTATATTTAGATTTTATAAATAATTTGCAATACAATGTAAACCAAAGGTCATTACTACACATAAAGAACATTTGAGTGGTAGGACAATGATAATGACCAATAAACCAATTGAAGAAATTCTTACCAAATTCTTTAGGGACAGTTATTGAATAATGACAAGTTTGTCCAGCAGTGTAATTATGAGGATAGTTTGGTGATAAAACTACTCCCTCTGATCCGGTATACTGCCCTCCACATGGTGCTGGGAGAAATAGAGAGAAACACATATTAATTAGAGCTGTCTATATTAGTTAAGTCTGAAAAAAAAATAAAAATCTAAAGATCACAAAATGACACTTTACTGGTTTTGCTTTTATTTGGTTTACCTGTGCTGAAATGTCTAGTGGTTCATTCTCAGGATGCAATTGTATAATAATTTCTTGAAAATTAGACTATGTGCAAGTTTTACTTGACAACAAGTATTCACATAGGACTGGAAATGTAAGTTATTTAATTTAAAGATACTGCAAACACAGGCTTTAGGTTGGGTTTTCATTTGAATATCTGTCTACATCCATCCATGTTAAAAACAGGTCAGGAAATATATATGGTACTTCTTTAAAATGGCACAGAGGAATACATAGACGTGCTGACACTACTCTACACAGAATGCCAAAATTCTGCTTTATGAAAATATGCTTGAATTGCTTTATTTTCCTGTCTTCCTAGACAATTATGAAAAGTGTACATAGATTATACATATAAAAAATCTTTGGCTTCATATGTATGTAAAAAAAACAACAGAAAGGTAAGAGAAACTCTTTAGAGCTACAGAAGTTAGAAGACATATTTAAGAATAGTGGAGCTCAAATCCCAAAGACAAGTTAAAATTTATGAAAGTAGTAGTTCCATCTGTATCACAAGAAAAATAAAGAACAGGCATGATCCTCCATGTATAAGCTGTAAATGTGGCATAGTAAGGGACAGATGGAATGCCTATTTTTAATTTCAAATACCTCCTTGTGTTGGATATTGAGTAAATATATTTCTATAGACTGAAAACAAAGTATTGCTCTCACTCTTCTCACAGTTTGGAAAACTCTGGCTTCCTATCAAAATCGTCATTTAATGTGAGTCTTGTATTAAATTAGCTACTTTAAATTTAGAGCTCTTTTTATTGTGAGAAATGATTTCATAAAAAAGCTATAGTTTTCACCAGAATAACAAATTGCTGTAAGAAGTTATCTTACCTGAGAAACAAACACTGAAATTATTTTATAAATAAATAAAAAGAAAAACAAGGTTATTAAAAAGAGCTGTCCCATTAATTTGTTTTTAAGCAAGGAAAATATCATTCCGCTATAAGGAACAAAGTAAAGCAACGTTACCCTGCTGTGGGCATCTTTCATATAGCAGAGTACAATCTAACAACTTCCTACAAATTAACTGGGAGGAGGAGCTATGGCCCAGGTGGAAAACCAGGCCATTGATGTGGGCTGTGAAAGGATCCTGTTGCCCACCCCTGGCTCATGGTCTGCGGATCTCTGCCTAGTGAGTGAGCCTGTGCTTTGGACATGTTTGGCTCTTAGCCCTTGTTGAGCAGACCTCTTCTTTCTGCTCCCTGACAACAGGTTTTTAAAATCATGCTTGAAATACCTGCACAAGTTTCCTTCCTTATACAAAAATGCAGCAATTAATACTACAAATCTGTATCTTCTTTTAGGTGCTTATATGAATTATTCAAAAATCCAACGTAATGATAGATGAAAAGTTTGATCTGTCAGTAAGCATAATAGAAGTATGTGGCTGAGGTGAAACTCAAATATCATGAGGAATTAGTTCATGGCATGAATTTAAAATATTCATTATTTTCTTCTCTTCTTGCTTTGAGGATATCAGAACCTATGCCACAGAGTCTGATCACCACACGAAATTCTCGAGTCATTAACATTTCATTGCAATGAAAGTGTATCACACTTAATTTAAAACAAACTCTACAGTTATGGAGTTATAGGAATTTTTCTTTCTAAATTTTGTTTTCCTATAATTAAAAATCTAAAATTTTGCAGGAGATTATTTTTCAACACAAATAAATTAGTACTTTATGGACCCTATATGCAACTTCTTTTTGATTTGTTAAAATTGTTCCATATACATGTGTATATATATATATATATATATAACAACAACAAACACTGAAACAAAGAATAGAGGATAAATTAGTTAGCCACAGTTCTGAGATGTCATTTTAATTTTCTGCCTCAGTAACTATAATTCTTTTTTCAAGGTGACAATTAATGCAGTATTGAGATGGTTGTGATAACTATTCTAAATAATACTGTCTAGAGAATCTTACATATCACATTGCAATCATTATATGAACATGTGTTGATTCCAGAGTTTAAAGACATTTTTAAATACTTAATACATTATTGACTAAGCTATAATCCAACACTCATCTTAATTCTTTTTTTTTTACCTCACGTTTTTTACACAAGATATATGTGTAGAAATAGTGTGAACAGCCTCAGGGACTGAGAAACTGGGTGGACACTGGGTGGACAAGGGAGATGGTCAGAAAACAGTACATACCATTGCAAGATGGCAATGCTCTATTCCAAGCTGGCTTTCCATCTGCACCAATTACACATGTTATAGTTGAAGGTTCAATAATCTTATATCCAGAATCACACTGGTAAGTAATAGTTGAACCAAGTTTAAAGTCTGTTCCAATTCTTGTGCCATTCATGATGTTTCCAGGATCAAAGCAAGCTTCCCGTGGCTTTTCTGTTAAAATTAATTACAGTAAATCTAGATATACTTTCAATTAAAAAAAACCCAAAACAGTGAAATAAATTATTATCAGGGTTTTTTTTCAGTCAGTTTAAATTATTCAACAACTTATTAAAATATTATTCTTGTTGAATCATGGATGCTTGCTTAAGATTATCTGGAAGAAGAAATTATAATGAAGTTGAATGACTCCAATAAACTTTAGTATTTAGAAGAAAAATGATCAGTTCTAAAATTCACCACTTCTATACATATACTGATGATAAAAGGAAGAATAGGGAAAATATGAGTCCACTCCAGAAAGAAATGGGAGACCTGGTTATCCAGGATATGGAAAAGGCTGAGGTAGTCAACAAGGGCATGTAACAGTAGAACAAGGCAGAGAGGCCTCAAACTGAAAGAGGGTAGGTTTAGGTTGGATATAAGGAAGTAATCCTTTGCCATGAGGGTGGTGAGGCACTGCAAGGGGTTGCCCAGAGAAGTTTTGCATTTCCCCTCCCTGGAAGTGTTCAAGGTCAGATTGGATGGGTCTTTGAGCAACCCAGTCTGGAGGAAGGTATCCCCACCATGGCAGGGGGCTTGGAACTAGATGATCTTTAAATCTCTTCCAACTCAGAGTGTTCTATAATTTTATACATTTTATACAAAGTACTGAATAATATACATAAGAAAAATATTAAATTATTAGGCAAAAACATACTCTCCATTGAATACAATAACTTTTTTTAATTCTATTCTTGTATCCTTTATTTTTATCTCAGTATAATTTCATTTAACTTTTAGTTGCATAGAGGAACTCACATCACACTATGCTGAGAAGAAAAAGAAATGTACAATAAAAATGTGTATACATATTTTCAATTGCCATCTTTATCTCCCTCATTTTCTTTCCTTGTGGGCCTTGCAGACTTCCTGGAACAAATTGTTTTCCCAGATTTTTGATATCTTGTTTAGACAGGGACAAATAGTCTAAGATTTCATTTATGGCAATATCACAATTTGGGAAGAACCTTGTGCACATGGAGAACAATGCATGATGCTGGATGACAGATGAAGACTAAATACAGAAATGATTTTATAGTTCTTTTTCACTCCTTTCTCTTTTATAGGTGTATTTTTTCTTAGATCTTTTTGTCCTTCATTTTTAACATGTATATTAATGTGGGTTGCTTCAATTGGCAAGAATAAGAAACCGAGGCAGCACTTCTTTTGCTCAAAAACAGCTTGATAAAACAGCAAAGATTATAATCAAGCCAGAGACAACATCTGTGACTGGAAAAGAAACCATCATCTTCAATGATTGTCTGGCTTTCATAAACAGTCATTGCAACCCAATCTCTACCCAGTAAGAGGCACACCCTCCAAAAAAATAAAAAGCAAATACCATCCAGTAGTATTAATTAAAAAAAGCATTTGTAGATTCAAAACAATGTGGAAAGAAAACTGTATTAGTATGTACTGATGAGAATGAAGAAGCAGTCAGGTGATCTTCTTGGGTCAGACAATTTCGCTTTTTTCAAATGTTATTTTTGATATGCATCTTCTATTTTTTTTTCTGGAAGGTGAAAATGTGTATAAGTGATGTGAAAGATTTAATGAAATAGGATTTCTGTATTCCTTCACATATTAAGAGAAAATAGTTTTTCAAACATACATCGATGCATAAAGGTATTTGGCAGTTCAGTTATGAGTACATACTGAGGTAAACAGACTTGAGTCTCAATAGCTACTAAGTAACATTTTTTCCTTTTATTTATATTATGATGAAAACAGTACCTTTATATTCAATGGCAAATCCTGACATTCCAACAGAAGCATCACTGCGAAAAGCCAGAAACAGACTGTTACCACTGCTCTCTATTCTTTCAGGAGCCTGTGAGCCTTGAAAACTGCCAATTAGAGGACTGTTGGAATCTTCTCCTTCATAAATATGTAGAAAATCATAACTGGGTTCCATATTGAAACTGAAAGTAAAGGGAAAAAATAATTAAGTCTTTGGATTTTCTTTTTAATGTGTTAAACATTACTGTGACTATAGTCGCCAATTTTCTGCCTAACACATTTTCTTCCCCAGAAATAAATGTCTTTTTAAATATGATTCACAGTAAAAATTCACTGTGGAATTCTTTTTGTCATAGATATGAACACATTCAGCTTTCCAAATGCCGTTACAAATATCCCCTCACCTATATTGAACATCTTTTTCAGGGTCATGATTCAGAAAGGCTGCCTCTTACCAGAGGACCAGAGGAATGATCCAGAAAATCAGCTTGATAAAAGTCCTGGTTTTAGTTGACTAAACTGGATGATAGTAAATCCACCCATTACAAACATGTTTATCATTTCAGAAATGAGATGCTTTCATATGAATAGACCATTATCCTGGAACTTGTTTTTGCTTTTACCCAGATGATATCAGACATGATAAACTAATGTGAATTAATATTAATTCTCACTAAACCATCTACGTTATATTTGATGACACTTATATGTTTTACAAAGTAATTATGAAGATAATATGAATGGCATGTCTTTCAGAGGAATTGAAGATGAGTTCTGAGAGAACATAAATATAAATCTCAGGCAGTTCCATGAGAAATGCATACACAGTGAAATGCATGCTGAAGAAAAGATAAGATAAATTTAAACTACTTTAACTAAAATTAAACTAAAAACTAAATTAAATAAAAATACATTAAAACGAGCAGATGGGGACTCAGGTGAGATGGTCAGATTTTTTCTTTCAATTATATCAATTAGTAGTATTAGCTGAAAACATTTCCAAACTTTCTTGAGAGAAAAGGAATAATATATTTAGATATGTAATCAGCAGAAAACATTTTCATAATGCCAAATGGAAACAGCTTTGTATAATGAATAATATTTTATGCCCTATTGTCAAGAGGTAAGAGAAGCCACAAAGTATTTAAAATATTTGCTAAGACAGATGATTTTTAGTTGAGAATTTTAGAAGTGATAAAAGGAATTGAAATCGAAAGACCAAAACCAAGGAAAATCAAATCCTTCAGAGCAATGATTTTCAGTCTTTCTGTAGGAAACACACATTTGACAAAACATAATACATCTCCCTATTCTCAGTCCACATTCACGTCACTGTCTTGTCAAAGCCAGTTCCTTGAGAACAGCATGGGCCTGGCTGCAGCACACTGCCCAAGAATGAGAAAGGCTGGGTGAAATGAACAGAAAATGGTATGTTAAGAAGTTAGGTTCTGCAGATGTCAAAGAAACATCATTTCTTCCACTCTCCATCATCTGCCAGAGGTCTTGGGAGCCTGTGGAGGTCCCTGCTCTCTGGAAGGTGGCCAAAATTACTGCAATTTACAAGAAGGGTGTGAGAGAAGAACCAGGGAACTCCAGGTCTGTCCAATCTCAGCTACTGATAACTGTGTGTATTACTGGACTGCATTTAAAAAATGTATTGGAAGTATAGCATAAACAGAAACTTCCATTATATTGCTCATATTACTTACAATAAATAATACTCACAAACAAATCTGAGTAGCTGTAAGTTTCTTTCATTCTATTTGAAATGGAGTATTTGAGTCAATTATTTAGGCAATCTACAGAAATAGTCCACTTACTACATTTATCATGTGAAATATTCAAGAGTGTAATTAGTGGAGAACTATTCTCACCCATTAATGTTATTTGATCAAACACCAGAGTAACAGAATTATCATATTTTTATTATGTAATTTCATTTTAGGATTCTGTTCTTTACTTTTGTATCTATCAATAGTTTTTGGAAAATAAACTACAGTCCATAATTAAAGAAATCAGATTTTTTTTTTGTTTGGTGTGTTTGCTTTTTGCAGTTTTGGTATTGTGTTGCCTTTTTTTTCACAGAAAGCGTACAAACATTATACAGCAAAATTCTCAACATGCCACCATCTCTTCCTAAAAGAATCATGGCTGAACAAGATTCCACAGAAGTCAACAGCAATTTTGCCATTCTCAGCTTTAAAATCACACTTAAAAAACTGTATCAAAAATGAAAAAAAATGGCATTTGCATCCATAGATATAGCAAGGAAAATGATTACATAGGACTGATTCAATTAGAAATAAAAAATAGAAGGCATGGATATGAATATATCCCTGAACTTCAATCCATAAAAGTCTATGCAACACATATAGGTTGATAATGGAACACAGAAGAAATAATTAAAATCACAATACAACATTATTTCAGTGGGTTTTTTCTCTTGACTAAGTAGAACAATATGTTTTTTCTTATCTATGCACTTTAAGCAAAGTATGTTTAGGCTGTATTTCTAAAAACCTGAAAGAATTGACTTACAGATAGAATTTTCAATGCACTTTAAATCTCAACTTATAGTTACAATAGCATAAATCAAGCATTTCTACAAATTGATATGGTCTTTCAAAGATTTGCATCTGATATGTCACAAAAAGTTTTGTTTTTCAGAAATATATTGGAGAGCAAATATACTCAGCTATATGTTTTTTTTTTACATTATTTGGAATCAATGATATAGCACATATTAGATACATGCTCCAGGATGTAGCCAGAGATTTTAATTAGAAGCTTTAAGAAACTATAAATATCACCATTTTTAGATTTGACATTTAAAATCCTTTAAAACAATGGCTATTCATTGAGAAATGGTACCTTTTGAATATCAAGGCAATGACAAAGTCAGGGTTTACTTTTATTCTCCAGTCACATTCTTTCCCAGGAGGATAAGGCTGTGGATAGTTAGGTGATAAAATAACTCCTGCTGGGCCTGTCAGGTTTCCTCCACATGCAGCTGTCACAATGTAAAATGAAATAGGAATATGGTCACATGTTAAATTCACAAGCAAATATTACCTGTTAAGAAGGAATTATTTCTACATTTACAAAAATCAATAATATTTTTTTAAAACACAGAACTTTCCCACTTCCTGTTAGCAAAACATTTTCTATTCTCCTGTTAAAAATGTGACCTCTGTTCGTATTCAAAAGCAGTACAGGAAGAGATCTTTCTAAAGGAATACAAAATATGAAGTTAAACAGGAAGTCCTGTATACTTTTGGTATTACTTAATCCTGCCTCTATCATGCTGAAAATTTCTTGTGTACTAGAAGTACTTTAAAAACTGGGAAAGTAGGCCTCAATGGTTTCTATTGACCATAGCTGTTGCAGAAATCAATTTGATTCACATAGTAAAGATATTACCCAGATCAAAAATCAAATACTTTCATTTAGCTACTGTGAATTGAACTTTTAAACAGATAATGGATCCTACTCGAATAGATGATAATCACAAAGTCTAACAAAAGAAAGTCTAACAAAAAAATAAAGTAGTCAAGACAGGCTACATCTACATTACCAAGTCAACTAAACTAAGAGAAACACATTTACAGTGCAAACCAATTTGTACTGAGGATTTGGCATCTACACTAAACATTTTAAAGAGATTTCTTTACAGGCCATTCCATTCATAAATCAGCATACTAAAGTAAGGACTTTATGAAAATTTTAAAATTACATATAATGGCTTTACAGAACTCTTAAGGTTTCTACTATTGTCATGTCTACACTATAAGGATTACTTTAATCTGCTTTCGTCTTCAAAGTCACCTTGAGTATGTGGAAAATAACAGTAACTATATATATATTTTGCCCAAAGCAATTCTCTCTTTCTTTCTGTCTTACTTCTTTTTTTCAGGTTTGTTTTGTTGGGGTTTTATGACTGTAAAGAAATACTGAGTGATTATAATTGGTATCTAACTTAAAAATCTAGACTTAGATAGAATCTTCTAGACTTAGATACCATACATTTTTAAAATTTTTTTTTCAGTTATTTACTTTGGGAATGATCCCAATATGTTTAGTAAGCATTTTCATACTGCTTCGTACACTGCACATAAGGTATCCAGAAGACAGTACATGCTTGTCCAATTTTGTTACATGATATGGAGTCAGAGAAACTATCCTCCATTATCTTGAATCCTTCACAGTATTTCTGCTTCAGAGAAACAAAGGGGCTGCAGTTGTTTAAGGACATGCTATTTCAGAGAAAGCCTCTCCAAAATGCCTTGAAGAAAGAAAAAGCATTACGTTTATTCCAGTGATACTGTATCTGGGTTTTAGGATTGCTAAAGTAAGTCTTCATTTAATTATAAATCAGTCAGAAAAAAAATAGCAAGTATTTAAAAAATTAGTATGCCTAGAAGATAAATTTGCAGATATTGATTACTTCTAGAAAAATCGATATTAATGACATTAAAAATACAATTCAGCAATATTTCTAAGCCTGTGATTATTGTCTACTGACAGGAACCCTAGTGAAACCTTTATACAATCTATCACTATGGATCTACCCTCTCCTGGTGCTATGGAAATACATCTGATTTCTTTCAACAGCATTATCACTCAGATCCCCTTCTCTGCATCTACTTTTCCCATGAGTATCCATCTTCCAAGGTATTGCACAGAATGGGTATTTAATTTCTAACATAACTCATAAATAAATAATATATATTTAATATATAAAAATATTTTTCAGAATAATAAATCACAGTTTATGTAACTAAACCATTATATACAAGTAAATTCTAATCAAAGCATTTCAACATGAATTTTTTTATCCAAATCATCACTTCTGTCTACTTATTTCTTTTAGAATTTGCAATTTTTAAACTAATGGAGTTTTAAGAATAAAGTAAGAAAATCACACCCAAAAATACTGTTAATCAAGAGAACAAGACTGACATTGTCTGTAAGCACAAAATAACTGAGTTCTGCAGAGATCATCACTGCACCATATGCCCAGTAATTGAATAAGAAATCCAATCTGTATTAGGCCTAAATAGAGACTAACATCTCATTGCAGTACCTATGCATGTAGGGGGATCAGGCTGCCAAAAGAATCTGTTATTCAGCTGCACACACGTAATTGTAGCCTGCCCTTGCAGCTGATAGCCTGGGTCACACTGGAAGGTGGTGGTGTCTCCAGGCTCCCTGCTGTCTCCATATCTGGTGCCATTCTGAGGTGTCCCAGGATCATTACAAGTTGATGCAATGGAAGCTGTAAGAGAACAATGAAATAAAATATGTAAGGTATAGATTCATACCCTGTGTAATTAAATGCACAACATTCTCACATTTGCATTCCAGACAGAGACAGTAGTATTTGCTCTTCAGGTAATGCAGGAAGGTGTTTTTTTTCTTTACTTTTACAAAAATCTGCCCACTGAGATACAATATGATTGTGTTGACTTCCTGCCAGTAACCTTAGCATAAAACATGGACAGTTTTTATCCAGCTAACACATCAAAATAACTAATAACTCATTTTCTCACTTTAATATTCTGGTTATGAAACAGGTTTGATGCCTTTTGCACAATAGGGTAAGTATCACGTTGCAAATAATGTGGTTTTATAGTCCTACTATCCTGTAGCATGCAAATGCTCATTACCCACCTGGCTAAATCAAACAGCAGTTTATGGAGCCCTCAAGTTTTCATTTCAGGGGCAAAAGACAACTTTCTTAGTGATATTTTAAATTGAATCTTCATAAAATATCTAATTTATGACCATTCTTTGGGACTGATATGGATTTTGCTTTCTAAAAGAATAATTTTTTTAAAAAGAAATGTTAAACTAAGTAGAGCAATCAGTATGGTATGACTTAAAGCATATAATCAACCTGAAAGTGGATACACAATTCTACATCTATCATGAATTTCTGGAATATGTCAGGTCTCATCAGGCTTTGGGTTCTCTTCTACTGGTTTCAGGTATTCAGACATTCTGAGTTGCAATGAACTTTGCAGTCTTCCAAAGGAAATGAGGTCCATCTATGGAGACTAATGTCCCCACTGAATTGCATTTTTCTACCAGTCCTTACCCAAAACATCTTTTTCAAGATTTTTTTTTTCTTTTTTTTTACTACAACTGCAAACAATAACCAAAATAAGAAGTCATAAATCCAGTTATGTCATAGTTGCCATCAATGGTACTCATGTCTGCCACCAGTATGCAATCTTCCTGACCATAATAATTCATTTTCCGAATTAACAGCTGCAACTATTTCTTCTGTCCATACCAAAAGACTATACAGCTACAAGAAACAGCACGAGCAGCTAAACATTTGCAAACTTGAAACAACTGCCAGGTTGTACATTTCGAAAACACTTTTTTTCCCTGTGTTGTAAATTTTCAGAAAAGAGAAAGGTTGAAAAAAAAAAGTGTAAAATAAAAAACGAACATTTTAGACTCTTAAAGGGGTTTTATGCATGTTCTAGCAAATGGATGGTCATAGATAAATCACAGAAGTTGTAAAACGTGATTATGGGAGAATTAATGGATTATAATAATTAACACACTTAGAAACAAAAACTTTGTTTGACATTTTATTATTCATAGTTTTTTATTCTTGTTTCCATTTCAAAACAATAGATATCATATTTTGGATTGTTCCTATATGCAAATGAAGTAAAAAGTATGGTAGGTTTTTAACTGTGGTAGACTTTTTTCCAGGAGGAATTAAAGTAATAGCTGTCACTACTAATGAGTACTGTGTAAGGATTCCCCAGACACCACCCTGACAACTTACATGACATCCCATAGTAGTACAGTTTACCAAAAGTATGATTGGTCACAAGGGAATGAAAACATGGTCATGACCTCAGGGAAGTTTTTCCTGATTTGACAGACAACAACAGATCTGAACAATGGTTTGCTCTGGTGCATATCCATTAAAGACTTACAATTCTTCCAAATAAATGAGCTTAAGTCTATCTCTGTCATTAATTGCGGTCTTTTTTTAACTTATCTCTGAACAGACTTTCTATTTAAAAGGTTATGCTACATAATATCTCTGCAAACAACACATTACCCATTTTTACTGTGTCAAGTACACATAAATTAGAGAGAACCAATGCATTCTAATTTCACTGTTCATCTTCATTTTTCATATAGAAAGTTCTAAATTTTAAAAATTATCATAGATATTTATTAAACACTAAAATGTTCTTTACACTTTTGGTCTTGCAGCATCAGAAGTTGTTTTGTGTATTTGAAACCAACAACCTTTTCATTATGCCAAATACACTTGATCCTAATTAAATAAAATACCAAACATTTAAGCACTGATGTGTCATCTAGTAAAGTGAACATTTAGACAGACTGACAGCTTTTCAACTTGCCTCCTTTCCAAGCTGTTTCACTTCTCAAGAATCCCAAGAGATTCTGTAACTGCATGAAAAATACAAGACTGATATTTCTTCATTTGGTATATTTGCAAATATCGGAAGGGTACAGAGGTCATACATATTTATAAGTAGTCCAGAAATTAAAAATCATCAGCTTTCTGTCACTTCTCTGCTTTTACAATATTTAACAAGTAAAATATACACACTGTAAAGCAAGGAGAGCAATAACTACTTTTAAGGCTCAAGGATGCAAAATTAAATTACATAGTTAGACTTCTAAAAAATGACTGAGAAAAATTAGGTTCCTAAAATGGCATAGCCAGAAGACAAGATGTGAATGCCACTGAGCTGAAAAATAAGTAATTGTTCCTTCTCAGCTTTCGCATATGTGCTGTAAGCCTTAAGCTTAGGTGATACTCAGTGGGTTATAGAGTAATTCTCTGTACAGACTTCCCATCTCTTACTGCCTCATCTGCTCAGAGCAGAACAAGCTTCTGTGTGCATTTAAGATGGAACTCAGTGGTAGGTTCCAGAAGAACAGACAGCTGCGAAAACCACAGATTGCCAAGGAGTTTTCAGACCTCCATATGTAGACAGCTACTGTGTTAAGCCTCTCTGATTCTATTTTAAGAATCTTTCACAATGCCATTTTAGATTTAATTTTGTACTTGGTCCTCAAATTATATTTCAAATATGATTTAAAATTGAACTAAAAATCAATAGGAGACTGCTTTTGAGAATATGACACTATGTATTTGCATGTCTGTAGACCTGAGAGCAAAATGTTAGGTTTTTGAGTAACTTACTTTTTAATTTTTTTAATTCTTTACATAATTTGTAGTTTGTATTCTCTTGTACCTCCAGGAAATAAAAATATCACCTTCATCCCTATAATTTTCACTATGTCTGTGGTAACAATCGTGTTAGCCATTTGCTCTAGTGTTATGCTACAGACACCATTTCATTGCTACAGACACCATTTAATTTCTAGTCCACATGGCTATGAAAACAATATAGACTTTTCCAGGCTGTTAAATTGCACAAGCTTCCTCTGTTTAGTGCATTATGTTTGCATAATACTAAGCTTGAAAAGGAATTTTGCATATCAAAACTGAGACGTACATGAACTAATAGTAACTTCAGACTAACACTGAGAAACAAAGAATAATGTTTGTTCTCTAAAAAGTAACTCATATAACATGTATAAATGTACAGACTAAGTACTGTACAAATTAACATCAACAACATATTTAAATGTCATGTATTGTCCAAGAACGTAAAGAAAAAAGAAATCGAAATGCCAGTGCAGCCTCTTTATTAAAGTCTGGAGTACAAAAGATCATATGTTTAGAAATGACTACCGAAGTAACCTACAGGATTCATTTTTGTTTAGTTCCACAGGAACAAAATGAAGAACTGCGACCCTCTATGAGGCTGAGGATGCCTTCCCCAGGCCGTGGATTAGATGGCAGATAGGAGTGCAATGACAGTTTCATAACCATGTTATTGTGAGCATGAAATGCAACATTTATCGGACAGCAAAAGACACTGAACCGTGAAATTATTAGATTACAGACTCGAAAAGGGTTGAATTCTTGCATCTTGTGTCCTTTTGTTTTAACAGGATGTTTTAATCGATTTTATTTTTATTGAACTCAAAATATATTTAGGAAGACAGATATGTGATTATGCATTATACACTGTAAATTTCTTTAAAATATATATTTTTGTGCTAGTCTCCTTTACCCAAAAATTTAATTGTGAATCAATCTGAAACAATTACATTATGAATTCCAGCAATGAAGATTCCATCATGGAAATACTTATACTACTTAAATGTGGCAACTTAAGACATTAGGCAAGTGACTAAAAGGTATTTCAACAGTAAAGGAACAATTTTCAAGACAAGAGTACCCAGTTCAAGACAGGAGACATAGTTACTGTAACAGTTGCTGCAGACAAATGATCAAATGGAATTGCAAAGCTAGAAAAAAATAGAAATCATTGCTTAAACAGATTTCTCATATTAAGCCCAGTGCCATTAGGAACAACCAAATAGCTGATAGTTAAGCTTTTCCCAGAGGAAGTAAGTTGTCAACAGATGTGTCAACATCTCACAGAATAATTTCCAAATAATTGTTATAATTGCAATTGGTGTAAATTGCTTATTTGTATTATCATAATTAGTGACTTGTGCCGTTAAGTTAACCACTTAACCAGGCATCTTTAACCATCATTGCTTATCTCTGCATATACTTCAAGAGCAGAATTTAAAAATATTGAGAAAGAAAGCATACAACAGAAAAATCCAAAGTGGACTCAATCAACTATACAAATGCCCTGGTTTTGTATCTTTGCTTTTAATAATATGAGTGTCCAAAGTTCTTCTAATTAGACAGAATTAGGAGAGTGAAAATTGAGAAAAAGTGCTTTGCTACTTTATTAACATCTTGACAGTTGTTTTATACTAACACAAAAAAGATCATATCTTTGCTCATATGAAAGCAGAAAGAGGCACATTTTTAATTAAAGTGTAGGCTTACACAATACTATAACTAAGAGAAATTTACAATTTGCAGAACCAGAGATAAGCACAGAAAATTATCATAGATAGGTCTCTCTCCAGAAAAGCCGGATATGTATTTTTTTTAATTTTGAGAAGAGTGTGAATTAAATGCTTTGATGTATTATTTGTCTTGATGACCAAAATCTGTAAAACCACCTAAAGAACCATAAATTCATCATTTGGTTAAAGAAAAGGATACAGTTCTCTTAAGTTACAACAGCTGAGAATTTAGATGAATTAAAAAAAGGATAGACTATATATATATAAGGGTAGAACTAATATTAGGTAATCTTAAACTAAAGTTTTAAGGACCTAAAATAATGACAGTATGATTAGAAACTGCCAGTACTGTCCCTATCATCTGCCACTTCTATTGTTTTTGCTAAATATCAAGTAACAAAATTATACAATCAGAAATAAAAACTCTCAATAAAATAAACTTTGGGTCAATAAAAGAAATAGACCCACTAGCATGGGATTCAGAAGTCTAGAGGAGAAGGAGATGAAACATTCAGGGCAAGACTGATCTGCTTCAACATAGGTGACTAGTCTCATTTCAGATGCCTTAACATATCCAAGGTATCAGCACGGGACTGGAAGATAGGAGAGAGGACTCATGGTTGTGTGACTTTCTGCAGTGGCAGATGGAGACTAGCCAGGATACTTTATGGCATCTCAAAGGAAACTAGACACCTGTGAAAAGACAGATAGGATTCATTTCACCTGCCCTTAAATATTCAAAAATTTGAAAATTACTATTAGTATATCAAGACCTGTGCTGATAAGAAAAAGGCAACTTCAGATGGAAGTTTCTCCTGTTTACCTTAGATGCGTAGGACATAATCAAGACAGGTTAAATAGCACTTTTCAATGGTTAACTTACGAAAGAAGTTTTTGCCTCCAGTAACTTTCTTTGAATTAAAGAAGTCAAATACCAAATCTGCCTATACACTTTTGCCAGAAAGAGTTGCTGGACATCCCTGACTTGTAGTACATAGCTTAAATGTATTTAACCCCCAGAGTAAAGGTCAGTTTTACACACCAAACTTCATTTTTTGTCCTTTTATACATAACTAAATGGTAATTAGATTTTAATGAAAAACATCAGACTGATTACAATTAACATAATCACTCTTGTCAGTTCATGTCTTCATGCTGAGCTGATTGGGCAAGACAGGGCATTTTAACATTCAAACATTGTGCAAGATCCAGCCAATTATATTTTCTTTCGTTAAAATACCTTTAATTACATTTGCAATCAATAGTAGGTAATTTATAGGTGATATTTTCTGATCTACCTTACATTACCCCTTCACAGCACCTCTTTTTTAGTCAGACACAGTTATGACGTTCTAGAGTGCAAAGTATGTGCAAAGTATAGAGACTAATTAGCACATTCCCAGCAGAGGGAATCAAATTCTCCAGATGAAAGTTAACAATTTAATGTTTTGTCTTTAAGTTGCTTGTTTGACCTGATATTCTGAAATGTATATCCTTTATCTCATCCCATAAAGTGCTGTTTACAGATGCAGACACTCATTCCAATTGCCTAATCCAGTACAGAAGCTGTATTACTAAAGGTTTTCCAATTCTGTGGAATTCTAAACCTGAAAATTACTTCTTCAATTATAATTAAGAGTTAAATGAAATAATCAATAACAGATGCAAGACCTGAAAATCCTTCACATGACACAAAGACAAAAAAACTTCAAAATTACCTCCATAGAATTTGTAACCCAATATCTACATCTTCTGCAATTGCCAAAAAAACCCCTCTTTCAGCAATTCAGAAATCTTTTATATAGAGTTACAAGCTACTAAAGCACTGAAATGTCAATATTCTGTGCAGCTTTGCCATAAACTGCCCAACAGTTTGAGCACATGATGAATACTAAAGCTTATAAAGATTCCCACTTAGCCATAGATTAATTACTTTAAATCCTTTACAGGTCAAGGCTACAGTGGTCTGCTTTTTGCCTCAAGAAGACTAAATAAACTAGATTTTAGATTAAATAAACTAAATAAACTGATTTTTAGATTAAATAACTAAACATTTACTTTAACATATTCCTTAAATCTTATTTTTACCCCTTACAATTAAAAAATTAGTAACACATTGCACTTGTCAAGTAGAGTGAATTAAATAATTTTCTCTATACTTGAGCTCTCAGCTCTTCATCACTAATTTCAAGTAATTCCATACATACTCTGCAAGTGTCAGCATGATCACTCAGTGCATCCATCAGATATTATACTAGGATGGGAAAATCAGTTATTCTCTCTTAAAGCATTAAATTGTCTTCTACTTCTCTTAGTGCCACTGAAGGTTAAGGAATGTAGAGGCAAACCAAACTGCTTAAACCTTTGTCCTTTCAAAATCTGGGCATTTGCATATAATACAACTTTAAATGCATTTGCTAATCCTGACAAGAAAAAAAAAAAGTATTTCCACAAATGTAAAATTTATCAAAAAGCAATGAAAATCAGCATATTATATAGTACACTAGAAAGAAACTTTAGAAACATTTATTCTGCTCTTTGTCTTTAATTAATTTTACATACTTTTAGCTAGCTTTTTTTTAGGAGAGTGTTTTGGGGGAGGCAGGTACAGCATTCAGAAAAATACAGGAAGATGAAGTAAATAGGTAAATGTAAAATGTGTTAGAGACTTAGACTAGGAAAATCCCAAGTTTATATCTTCATGCAAATAATAATGACTGAAAGCTGATTAGAACCCTTCTGAATTATGCCATCTATGGAGAACAATACTTCTAGTCATATTAATTAATATTTTTTCTATGTCTTGGTAAGAAATACAGATATTATATCTAGACATATAAGGATGCAATGATTGAATCAAAGGCAAAGATACAGCCTCTTGTGTCCTACCCTCAGTCTTTAGCTCAAAATAACACAGGAAAACTCCACATACCCAGTTTTAAAATATTCATCACTTGTACAACACTGATCATAACTTCTCTATAAACAGAGAAGCTTTCACTTTATACCTAAAAATCAAATTGATTAGTTTAATAATACATTTCTAAGTGCATTTATATATGGTAAGGTGTCTTGTATTCTTTAGCTTAGTCATACAAAGATTATTTAGGTCATAAAAATCATGCATCATGCAGTCAATACATTGAGAGAAAAAGAAAAAAATAACAACCATGAAATAATACATTTTTAGGTAACACTGGTGGGAATATTTAAAATTATTGGTGCAGAAGATGTACAGACCCATTTTGACTTGTTAAGTAATGCTAATTAGATAACACTAGATAAGTAGTTGCTATGGAAAATAAAGAATACAAAACCCAAAATATTCAAAGTAAATCCAAAAATTCTCTCTAGTTGTAGCTGTTTGCATAAATGCATAACATAATTAAAATAACATAATCTCTTTTCTTCTAAAGATTGAGGAAGTTGCAAAAGGGTTGAGAAAGAGTTAATAAGTATAGAAAGAACATATACAAATAAGTATGAAATTATTATATTTGAGAAGAAAAACATTTACATACTTGAAAACTGAATGGAGAAGCCTGATTTGCTGATGAAGAAATCACTGTCAAATTGTAGTGTTAATGAGTTGAAAGTGCTGTGAATATCCTCTGGAAGAGCTGAGCCACTCCACTCTTTGAGAAGTATGCTGCTCTCAACAGGCCCATCCCATACCTTCAAGATGTCATGAGCAACCTCAGTATCAAAAACAATAAAATGCAGACTGCAAAGAAAAATAAAAGTACTGTGCATTACTCAAACACAAATACACGAAACTCCAAGCAATCATTCCCAAGCTGTAGTTTCAAGATGCTGTTTAGGACTGAAGAAGACCTGGAAGTCCATCAAGGTGATTCATTTTTCCTGTTAAACAAGCTGATCTTGTAAATGTCATGCAGTTCTGTTTTATAAATGTCTGAATGACAAAAAATGCCATTATAAAGCATAAGTCCTCAAGAGTTAATTTAGAAGTCTATAAATTATCTTATGTTTATGATAAATATTTTAAGGTATTCAAACTATGATTTAATCAAAGATTTACTCTTTTTATTAAAATGAGGATAGCTAAAATGCTGCTTTGTTTGAATTATGCATCATTTAAAAAATGTAGCAGCTACTGGACAGTAGAACACACAGCACAAGAAGTCCTGTCAGCATGCCATTACTTTCTTATACAAAAAAAAATATAGATTGGCTTTTTGCTGATTCATATGATATAAAACTGTATTATAATACAATAATCTGCATTTATTTTCAGGTGAAAAATTATATTTATTAAGGTGTTCAGGAATGTTATAAGTCAAAATATGTCAGAATCTTGAATGTTTGTCTTCTTAATGCTGAAGAACTCTAACAGGTAAATATCAAAATATCTCTTTGTTTTGAATAGTTGTGTGTTGAGATTTTTTCAACCTATTAGTCATTAATTGGAAATCATTAACTTGAAAATTGTTATTTAAACAAAAATTATGCACTGAAATAACCCATGATGGCAAAAATACAGTATTTGGCTCAGTGAAACAGGATTACAAAAAACAAAAGGGGGGAAGAACCTCCCACTGAATAACTTGTCAATTATATTGTTTTGTCCATGAGTCCCTTTGAAATCAGAATATTCTGTGATTATATTTGTCTTCCAGAACAACACATACTGAGGGTCTGTGCCTCAGGAAATAGAGAATAAATCTGTTTTCCTCTGCTTCCATGCATGGACCTTTGCTTAGTTCTTTGGGTTTTTTTAATTATTAAACTGAGTTTATTTTGACTCACAAGGATTTTTTTCATGTTATTTTCTTCTCTCCCCATCCTGCTGAGGAGGGACAATGTCAACCCACCACAGACTTTTTCAGGGCCCAAGATGGGTCTTGAGATAATATCAGCTTTGTATGAAAGTGATATGGTAGTAATTAGGTCATGAAGTTTATTGGTTTCACTGATTAACTCTTCACTTTGCTGAATTTGGGAACATGTTAATTCAAATAATGGGTCTGTGCTTTGCCCTGGCACCGATGGCCTTGCTGTGCTGGCAGAGCTATCTTGTGGACAGAATGAGGGAATGCAGAATTCTTTTCCTGCCTGTGATTCATGGGAATGGTTTTATTATGCAGATTGCTAAGATTCTTGTTCACCCTTATATAATCCATTTAATGCTACTAATTAACACTATAACATTCTAGGGCTTGTAGAATCTGGTGTTGTCCTGGTGCAAAAGACAACTTTTGGGTGAGGCAATAGTCAAATGTGCCTTGAATGCTGCTTGTCTTGTCCCATATCCAGGGACTTTATGCCTGAACAGGAAAGCAACCTCAGAAAAGTGATGCAACAGTGTATAGAAGGATACCTTGTCTGTGCCAGCAAAAACCAGCAGCTTGTGTAGAAAAATATAAAAATGACAAAAAATTTATAAAATAGTGAAGTCAACAATAAATATTGAAATTAAGCATGTACCTTATTGTCTTTCCTGGATCTGCTTCAATAATCCAAGTACAATGAAGATTGTTGTCATACGGTGCTGGGTAACCAGGAGACAAAATGCGGCCGGACGTAGCAGCATGAATTCGACCACCACACTCAGCTGCAAAATAAGGATTACATTTCTAATGAGATCATAGTAATTGGCACTTCCGTTTTCCATCCATTCCACATCTCTGTGTGTTTTTTAAAAAGTTAACCGAATGACCTAATACTTCTGAAGTAGTACACGTACATACAAACCAGGACACGTACATAAGTTAAAAAAGAACACAATGATCTCATTCCTACACTGTTATAAGGAAATAAATCATACTTCTGTGATTATGTAACTTAACTGGACAGACTGGTTCAATATATATTGAGACCACAAAAGCACAGTTTTAGCATTAGTGAGACAGAAAAAATGTTCCAGAAATTTCCCATATAACATGCTCAGCTTTTCTAACAATGACTGTATGAATGCAAACTTCGTAGCATTGAATTTTATAATTAAAATAGCTTTCTGTTTTGCTGTAATGTCAAAAATTATTTTGGTGTAATGTTTTCAAGTTACTTCCACACTAAACTTCTTTTTAAAGTTACTTCTTTAAACTTCTTCAGGTTTAATTACACCAAAAAGCAGTAGGCCTTGCCCAGCAATTTCCTTTGGTATCTAGAAGTTTAAATGCCATGTGCTTGCAAAGCAAGAGAGTAAATCAGAATGCTATGTTTTGATAGTATGTGGCATCTGGTTTAAAACATTTTTACTATCAATGCTATTTTTGTGGAGAGACAAACAGCAATGCTAAGCATTCGTGATCAAATGATTCTTGTGTTGCTTATTTAGAGCATCAACTGTTTTCTGGCCATTGTAAAGACACACCCTGATTAAAGAGAATTGTGTAAAAGTTGTGCCACTGAAAAAGGACCAGTGATCCTTCAGTTAAGTGATGTACTTGAATTTCTACTACATTTATAGTGTTGTCTTACAAGTAGTGTTTACAAAACCTAGCATGGAGATTTATTCAAGCACAGCTGTACAGCAAGCATAGTAAGACAGAGATGATGGAAAAAACATGGCAGTTGGACCAAATAATCTATCAGCAATACGCCCACCAAATATTAATCTTTGTACATGCCACCACGTCACTGCTCACAACCAAGCTGTTGCCATGAGGCAAAATTACCATAGAGGAAATAAGGTGATTGATTTACTTATTTATCCTGCTGGTTTGATCACTCAGAACACTACATCCTATATACAGAACCACAGCAGGAAGCAACTTAAGTACAAAATTTCTTCAAATGTAACCCTCTTCTGGGATTTCAATTAATTTCCATTATGCAAGAAAGTTTGGATAGCAATAATCACTGTGGTAGATAACTACAGATATGAAATTAATGATACAGTACTGTATTTATGAAAGAACTAAATTTAACTCAGTGAACCCATAATTTAACCTCAAACTAATGGACATACTTGATTTAAAATACTAAGAAGGTTCATTTAGGAAAAGAATACATCATAAAATTTCAGATGATGCATTATGTATTTCATATATTTTAATCCATTTTAGGAGTAGAACAAGAGTAAACTTTCAGAAGTTAATATAAAAATAATTCAAAAACTTTATGTTCCTATATGCAGAAATGAGCACGCTGTAAAATCAGTACCTCAAAGAATAAACTATATAAACAACTATATTATAATAGAAGTGACTTAAACATTTTTGGAAACTTCTAGAAGAGGAAGTAAAAGAATTCATTGGCTCTCTTCATTAAGGTTTAGAACACAGAAAAACGGAGAACTAATGCTAAGACCAGCATAACAGTTTATCCGTAAAAATTAGTATGAGTAGAATGGGTGGAATATGTATAGGCTTGAATTTTTTGTGAATGAGACTGAAATGATAGTGAATACAGTGGACAATATAAATACCACTGAAGAGAACCACAAATAGCAAATTCTGATCTAGCCTACGAGCAAAATTAATACATCTCCACTAACAAAGATTTTAAGAAAATCTTTCTAAGAAAGAAAGTGATGTTTGGAACTTCATGACAACTTTAGAAAAAAAGAAAAATAAGTCATTCAAATCATAGTAGAAAAAGATAAAACTGTGATAATAAGATAAAACTGATGGAAGAACAGATTTTATAAGTCTTAAGGGAGGGGGAAACAAGACTGAAATACTCTGCAGATATATAACTGCATTTTCAGGGATCTTCATGACAAGCTTTCCTGTGCACAGAACAGCAAAAAAAGCCCATAACTTAATGAACATATCAGCCTGTAAAAGACTATTTTAAAGGAAACACGTCTAGAAGATTTTAAGAGAGAACAGTGAACATTTGATTGCTTGGGAAACTAATTAATGGTCCAGAAGAGATTCAAACTAGAAGTGTGAAGAAGTAGTTTATACAGAACTGGTGAAATCCCAAAAAATTATTTTAAGGAGCAGAACAAGAACAGTATTTAAAAATACACATAGATAAAGCTTGGTTGGACAGAAAATAAGACCAAAATATCTCTCAGAATACCAAAAAAAACTGATTATCCTATTGACTGAGAGTTAAAATTTCACTTAGAGATGAAATAAGATTATCAAGAAATTTTGGCAGAAATTATTTCAAAAGATTAGAAATAAAATAGAGAAACAAAATCCAGTAATGCAAGGTACAAAACAAAAGACAAAAAAAAGAAGAAAAAATATAGAGTCAGAATCGTAAAAGTATATTGGTATGAAGAAAACTGGAAATACAGGTGGAAATATGTGACTAGAAGGAGCATTACATGGCAGGAGTACAGTAATAATCTAAATGATGTCAGCATAGAAAAACATACATATTGGTCAAAAGTATTTTGAAGAAGGATCATGAAAGATGTTCTGCGGGAGCAAAGATGGCAATTTTCTTTAGATTCACTTGATCCTGGGTTCCCTAGCTTCCTCCAGGTCAGATTAGAATATACAGGATTTATTTTTTTTAATTGCCGCTATTTTAATTGTTATATTAATAAAAATATTTGTTATTTTAACATCCCACATATAGATTAGAAGATAAATAATCATACAAAGAAAAGGAAATAATAGATGGTTGGATTTATTCACATAATAGACTTGAAACCAACAAGTATTTTAGAATTCATTCTAAGTCTTACTTGGTAGTGAACATAGGCACAAAAAATATCGCAGACAATGACCTTAGAGAAATTACTTCATTTAAATTTCATGGGGAAATAGGCAAAGGTAGGACTAATTATGGGTCTTCTCTACAAAAGGGCAAACTTAGAGGAAAAGGAAGCTAACCAATTAAACTGAAGAGCATGAGGATTTGAATGCATAAAGAGCCTGGAAAAGTCTTTAAATCAAAACTGAATAGTTGTTTTGACCTCTCATATATGTAGAAGAAAACTTACAGATAAAATTCAGGATCAAGTGGGGAAAATCACCTCTACTAAGACAGAAGAAATGCTGTTCAATGATGATTTTCTTCAGCTTAAGCTGAAGGCTTGAAAGTAAGGGAGCTTGTTCTTTGGTAGGCAGGTTTGTGAATGTGTTCAGCAAGAAGCAAGTTCTGGAATGGAGAATGTAGCCCCCAAAATGGGAGAAAGGCAACAAGCAAAGATCCTGTCAGTGGGGTGAGTGCTGAAAGCAGTTGGTGATCTGCCAGCAGAAAGCAGCAGAAGCAAAAACTAAGTAACAGAAGACAAACAGAAGGAAAGACTGATGGGAACTCCATGCGAAAATTGAAATCAGGAAGTCACTGGCAATTGCTGGACTGGAAATCAAAACTAGATGGTGAAAACTGCCTAGTAAAGGGACAATGGATAACAGCTATAGTGCTGTTAAGTTATTTTGCATGTTAGCTAGTAATTCTCTACTTAACATTTGCATTGATTGTAATGAAACAATGTTCATGTGATATTTTCAGAAAAGGTCTACCTCAAGGCTTTGACAGATGGGGCAACCCAGCACAGCAATAAGGACTCCAGAACACATGGATAAAAAAATCCAGCAACATGAGATGAAAATTAAAAATAAAGTTCATAGGAATAAGATGCTGAAATAATATCTAATGAAAATAGCTGAGAAAAAAAAAAAAGCCCACAACCTTTTTTGCTTTATGATGGGGCTTTCTTAGTTTAGGAAGTGTTTAGATAATACCACTGCCTATATAGTGTATGAGACTCAGGGACTTGTGGCTTCATCAGAACCAAAGCAGTAGTCATCCATCAAAGGCTGCTCTATAAAAAAAAGTGTTTTCCAGTAGCTTTATAACCATTAATAGCAAGCAATCTACTTCCATGTCCACATTCAAATTTTACTTGAAATTTAAAGTACGTTTGCACCATTATCATTGCATGAAATATAGAAAGACAGAATATTTGGGTTTTTTTCAGACCAGTCATACCAGAATATTGTCACAATCCATATTACCTATGCAAGTAGGCAAAGGTTTGTCCCAAACTCTTCGATCTCCACTTAAGCAGGTCATGATACTACTACCATGCATTGCATAGCCAGGATTACAGCTGTATAAAATGACAGTGTCTATAAAATGTCCTTCATCTCTTATCTTGTAGCCATAATTTGGTATGCCGGGATCTTCACACTTTACTAGGTCAAAACCTGCAAACAGAAACAGGGAAAGAAGACATGGAGATATAAATATTAAATAGGCAACAAATCTGATTCTAATGCAAATTATGTCCACATGGTTCAATGACATTAAATGTATTCACAGTGATCAAAGATAAATGGTATATAATTTGGGTAAGACAAAAACTAAAAGGAACTAATTACCAATTCGATATTGATTATGACATTTGTTTACTGGAGAAAGAATCTTATCTTTATTATTCTTAAATAGATTTGTGATTAATTTAAACCACTTCTATATTTCATTCTTTTTTATTCAGTGGGAAGAAAATATTGATCCTGGTGTTTGCATAAAGTAGCAGCTTCACCTCGTCCCCTAATCTCCATAATGACATCAGGAGTTCACAGTGGTAACTCAGGAAGAATGTGCAAAAGCTACTTCACCCATCCTAGTCTCAAGATAGCATGGCTTCAGTTTGAGCTCTGTTGAAAGGAAGAAGTATTACCACACTCATTTTCAATTTGCATTCTCCTTTCTGGCCTATTAACATGCTGGATGGGATAAATACCTCCCTCTGTGGTCCATGGAATCAGCAGATCTTCTCTGAGCACCTACAACTCTTTCAACATTTTATGCATTACTCTCTTCATTGTCTTCACACAGCATTGCTAAAACGTAAAGATGCATTCTATATGCCTTCTTTTGCCTTCAGTTCCTCTTCTTGGAATAATATAGAGTGGTTCAAAATTCATCTTTCTTCATTGCAAATTCTTCATTATGAATTCTTCTTTATTACGGCCACAACCCAAAAACCAAAGAAGTAATTCTGACTCTACAAATATTTTCCATTTTGCTGTCCTTATTTTACTGAATAGCTTAGTTAAGTGGTTCTGAATCAGGCTGTTGGTCTTCAGTGCATTCTCTACATGAGGTTGCTCAAGGGAAACTGATGGATACTCCCCTCCTGGAAGTGGTTTTGAACCATCTGTTCTAGAAGGTGTCAGTGCCCTAAGAAATTTGATCTATAAGACTTTTAAAAAGGCTTACAGTTGTTCATGTACTCTGAGTTAGATGCATGAGAGAAATACGAACAAGATACCCAAGAGGTCAAAATAACAAAAAAACTGTTACTGGCACCTTTAGAAAATCAGAGAACTTCAGCAGAAGGCTCCAAGCAGCATTCAATCAACATGAAACAAACACTTCTCAAAGCATTAACCTGGCCCATTCAATCTAGTACACTCCAAGCCTGATTGATTCTAAGTTTCTCAAAACATTACTCAAAATCCCAAGATGAAGTAATTAGAAGAGAGAGAGACAGAAAAGGCGTAGAAAAGAATGAACATAGCCCTGCCTCCTGGTTCCAGTGGTTCACTTCCTGGTTCTCACTTCCTGTTCAGCTGATAGAAGTTCCAAGAGGAGACAGGGTCAAATGTGCTTGCCTTGTGTCTAAAGTACCCTTTGGCTTTTCCTGGGCACTTCCCCAGGTGGGGCTTGCAGTCATTTGGCCACACAGGAGCTGGGTTAAGGGTTCCAGAAGCTGCTGTGGAACATTGGCTCCAGTGTGCCAGGGACTGGCAATAGCTGCAGGGTTGGGATACAGGCTGGGGTGGAAGGGGCAGTTCATCACCTCACCAGAGCAAAACCCAAGTTGCCCCTTGCCACACACACATTTGCACACGCACACACCCAGCCCCTCCCCCCCAATATTTCAAGCCAGCAATCTTTCCAGGCTCCTACACAACAGCAGGAGGGTTGGAACTAGATGATCTTTAAGGTCCCTTCAAACTTAAATCATTCCATGATTCTGTGAGGTCCTTCACTAAGTAGTAAATAATATATCTACAGGCAACCTTTAATTATTTTACAAATACACAAGCTAGAGTTGATATTTTATTGTCGCCTTTCTTCTGGCAGTGAGATCAACCACGGCTGAACAAACTGCAAGGAGTCTGTGGAGCTTTTCTTCCTGCAGAGATGCTAAAGATATCCATCAACTAACATTGCTGAAAACACAAAATACCTCTGCTTTCTCTGCTCATTAAGTGGGCACAAACATCAGGATTTACCTGTTATAACTCAGGATCCTGAAAAATAAAAGGCTAAATTTGAGCTGGTCTAGGACACTTCAACTGTCAGTAGAAAAATATAAATTTCTGGAAACCAATCTACACCTTATATTAACAGGTATTCAGATCAGTCAGCTCAATCAGCTCCTGTGGACATTTTTTTCTACCTTTATTTTTAACTGAGCCGCCCGTCTTTCTTTATATAGTGGGCCAGAATCAAATGCTGTTCTATCACATAGATACTGCATCTCTCTCTGTGCTAATATCTACACAAACATCAGGCCTCAGGAACAACAAGAATAGTCTGACCACAGTCACACACTCTTAAATTCGGTTATCCTTTAAAAGAACATGGCTGTTTACAAGTGCCTTGCTGGGAATTCAGCTGTCTACTGCCCGAGATTGTTTGGGAGATTCCTAGACAGAAGGCAGCAAGACAGAGGCATGTTAGCATTTACTCTAACACTTTGTCAGTCTAAAGGATCACTTCCCCATGCTCATGCCCTGACAATGCTTAGTTTACTAACAGAGCTGTAGTCTTTATGTCAATGGAGTTATCTATAATCACACACAGGATTATAGAGATTTATCATTATTCCCTTGCCAAAAGATTGTTTCCATGTGAAGATCTGCATATCCCTGCAGTTTCTTTCTGTGTGGAAAAAGAAAGCAGCAATGATTTTAATTTTTTTTAATTGACTCAGCAATGATTATATAAACAGTCACACCTAAACAATTTTCCTTCAAAGTGTCTTATAAAGTATGTTAAATCCCATCCCAAGGAAGAAAAAAAGTAGATTCTAAAAAGGTCTATTTCTCTTCATGCATTATAAAGAACCAGGAAAATTCAGTCATTCAGCTGAACTTCACAAGACATAGCTATATTTCATTATTTTAATCTCCTTATTAAACATGCAGAGACATTTATGCAAAACCCTGAAAATGTAAGTTGTTTGATAGATGGCATATTTTAATGCTGATTTGACAGCACGAGCCAGTGTAACACTATTTCTTTGCCCCTGCTCTCAGACACTTCCTCATTCTTTATTAGGTGCAACATTTGGTTACCAAATGCAGTGGCATGTGATTGACAGATGAAAGTCCCCCAATTAAAGAATTTACTTGTCATGAAAAATACTTTCTATAACACTGATATATAATTAACAAGATTCATTATATCACATAAAGAAGACAAGGGATCAGGGAGAAGTAGTATCTTTTATAAGAACAGACAAATTTGGGTGAAATAAAATGAATGTTAAGATGAACCAGCCTTCCTAGTCTGCTGTAAAGCCATCTTCACTAAAGAAGGTATTAAGGCTGGGATAAAACTATTGTTCTGTCTTGCTATAATTTCATCTATTCCAGTTAGCATTCAGTTTTGCTGAGTGTAAACATACATGATACATGTGAAGAGTTAAAGGGATCATGTCACAAAATTTAGAAGTCTGAGAGAAGCCTACCATAGCCTGCCTGAATGCCTGCACTTTGTCTATTCTTCCTTGAAACACAACTGAGAAGCACAAAAGGTATTTTTGGTTTTATTTTTGCCTTAGTTATAGTTTGTATCATCATTGTAAGTCAGTTATATCTTTAAGTATTCACAAACATAAAGGTATTTCACCTTTGTTGCTTTGTAGATTCCTACACGTTCTCCAACTTAGTGTTTTGGTTTTTTTTGCCTTTGAACATAGGTTTTCACCTTTCTGTCCCAAGGTGAATCGCCTATTTCTTCAAGAGCCTCACACTCTACAGATACTCACTACACTGCATTTTGGTATCTATAAGCAACAAAGTACCTCTGAAAATTATAAGCAACAAAGTACCTCTGAAAATTATAAACAGGGAAGCACAACTTTGTTAAAAACACTCTGAGTACACAGTGGCACATACAGGAATTTCTCAGCCTGTACCTATGTCGAAGAACATGAAATCCCTTCCAAAAATATACTAATTTTTTAAATCTTATTTTTAAGATTTTAAAGACTTTGGGAGCAACAGGAGACTTGAGATTTTTCTGCCAGCTCATTATAAACCCAAATCAAATATTTATTTGGGATAAAATGTTAGATGATTGTAGAGAACATAAGTCACCGTGTTAAGTACTAGAATTTGATTTTCTATTTCAGAAACAATAAATTAAAAAATAACATGCAAATAAAAACATCCAACTGGAAGCAAAAATATCAAACATAAATTTAAATATCCTTGAGACACTAAATCCTTCTGTATTTGCTGGTTTATTTAGATTAATCCGACTTTCATATTAAAAAGACCTTGATTTTAATTTCTAGTTATTGATAATTCATGAAGAGTTCAGCAGTACCCTTAATTTTTAGATTTGTTTGCACAATATTAGGCCTAGGGGAAAAAATCCAAGCAAACATCCAGTGTGCCAAAATAAAGAGTACTATTGCTTTTTTATTTTAAGAATAATCCTTTCAAAAACATCCAACAACCCAATTGCTGGAATTTATGCCAAATTTTTAAAATGGCACTTTGAATACTCTAGAAAAGACTGTAAGCATGACAGTACAATTTGAAGCCCTACGTTCACTACATTTCTCCACCAGCAAGACAACTATTGTTTATCAGTAGCCCTATTAAAAATTGGGGTATTTCACATGCATGTAGGTGCTGTGCATCATATGCAAGCACAGCACTAAATTACACTGTGCTCTTCTTCCCAAATTTCTCTCTCCTACACAAAACCCAGAACATTTAATTCCTTTTTTTTCCTGATGCTCTTGAAAATCTGGATTAATTTGTCAGAAAGGATCATGTTTTTGAGAAATAGCATTGCAGACCCATTGCAACAGAATTTCAGTGTTAAAGCAGGTGCCATGAACTTTTACAAGGGGAGAATATGGTCATGAGTTCCACACAATCACAGTACTTGTGTTTACCTGATATTGCAGCAAGCCAGCATCAGAGAAATCCTGCCAAGATTCTTACTGCTGAGAAAGATTATTGTATTGGCAAATTGCTGCCAATTATCTTATTCTTGAGTTTCATTATAGAATTGTCAGAACAATGAATACATAAAAGCATGGTAAATTAAAACCAAACCAGCCAGAATACATTTTGATGATTGGCTGTAACCTCCTGGCACTACTCAATATGATTTACTCTGTCATATTTGATGTGAATAATCAAGAATGTAGAAATACCAGTTGTTGGGGTAAAAATCATTGACATATCTGTAAATATATCTAGACTATTAATTAAAACTTCCTTCAACTCAGTTTAATTATGATGGGCACTGTGTTACTAGCTGCATTAGCAAGCAGTACAGTATAATAAATCTGGACTGTGAAGCAATGAAGCTGAGGATTTGGTGTCCATACCATGTGCACTCATGTTTTTTCCTTGGACTAGCTTTTCAGCCCATTAGTGGGTAGAATGTGCTACATGCATCCATGAAGCACAACTCTCACTTCAGCTTCAAATTTATACACTCAAAAGCCTGTTGTCCATACAAAGATGAGAGCCTTCATTTTGTATCTCCAGGGATTCTGTATTGCAGTGTACTTATAAGAAATCGACAACATCCTGAGGTATCAAAAAACATTATCTTCACTCATTTTCAAAGGAAGAATGTTTTACTTACTATATTCACATACATGTGTGCATTTACACTGCATGTAAACCTACAGTGACTATATGAAAAATAATCTAAACCAAATAAATACTATGTCAAATAAACTACTAGAAGAAGTCCTAAGGTATTTTTAAAAAAATCACTCTAAACCCAGATACACAAAAAGTAAGCGCTTAAAATGTGCATTAGCAACCTCTAACATGATTCCTAATTTACAACTTTAACCTTGAGTTCAACACAGACTTCTATGAAAGAACAAAAGCAACAAACACACTGAATTGTGAGCTATGGTACTCAGCCAAGTTTTACTTCCTACACAAAGATATGTTGATGCATGTTACATTATGACTGATTTAGTAGAACATATAAGCACACTTATTAGTGATCTGAATATAAGCCAAGGTATTAGGCTGTAGAGCTTTATTTCTTCCTTTGTAAACCTTGTTCATTTTCTTTTGCAAAAAATATACTATGCCAATTAAAACTGCACTTATGGAGACAGAATATAACAGTTTTAAAAAAGAGAAAATACTTGAACTGACAATAAAATAAATATAATATCATAGCCTTTAATAATGTGGTCCCAAAGTGCAAATTTGTTCAACTGATTTTGACATTTTAGCTTTATGTACAGCTATGTTGAGTTCATTATTGTTTGTCAATGCCATGTTGATTTTATGCCAGATCATAAATAAAACTGCCATAAAAGCACAAAATGCTAACAAGTTTTCTTCTGTATGCAGTCAGTTTTACAGGAGTTCAATCATTTATTTGTGCCAGATTCAGATCAGATTTGCACTGCTGGGCACCCTGATGCTGCATAAATTCACTTTTAAGACCATGGAACCTTGGCTCCAGCAGTATCTATAGAACACTAACTGCTAAATAAGAATTCCTTCTTTTAAATTCAAAAGCATGAATGTGTGCTGTAACTTCTGTGAACTCTGCTACTTTGTAGTAACAAGTCTAAATAGAAGGCCTCCAGACAAAGCTGCTAAGACATTTTAAAAGAAATGCCAGCTGGGTTTTTTTCAAGACTTTAATCTAAAAATGAGCAGGTCCTTAAAACATAAAAACTATAGCATGTAGGTATATATCAACAGTATTCATCTTAGCCTGGATTAATAGGTTTATATTCATATAATTTCCTGATAATGTTACTGCTTGTTAAAATGAGGAAATACTATTACAACAAAAATACCATTAATTGCTAAGAAAAATTCAGACAAGCCATGAGGGGTTAATTATTTTGAATGCAAGAAGGGTTTTGCAGCTTATATATTAAACAAAGGGATGCCAAATACTCTTTAATAATCTCTAATATTCATAGTACTTAATTTAATATCAGCATAGAGTAGGTGGGCTCTGTACATGCTCATTGTGAAAAAGCACTGTCTTTTCTTTCCTGTTTGCCATGCAAAACAGAACACACAAATAATGTATAACCTATCTTCAGCTTCTGAAAGTGATGCAACAAAAGATTTCAGAATGATTTCAAAAGAAGGATAAGTGTATATAAAATCCTATTTCAGTACACACAAGGAAATATTAGCATATTTTATTATAAAATAAAAATATAAAAACATTGGAAACACCAGTAAATCTTCCAGAGTTGCCTAAAACTGAAGTCATTTAAGATCAGAAATATAGTCTTTATGTTTAACACAGAATCCTTTTGGAGTATTAAAGAGATACTAAAAGTATGAAACGGTACTTGAGTTAATGTTCAAAGTATATAGTGGATTTCTTAATGCATGTAAATGTCAACAAATGCTTATTGTCCAGTTGTTGCATCCTAAACATCCAAAAATAATATATTTAATTAAATCTTTCTAATTCAAAATAAGAATTCTCAGCATTTTCATTCTAAATTTGAATCATTTACGCGCAACTCTGTCCTGAAACCTAAAGCTGTAGAAAAAATAAAAACAAACCCATGTACTGGAAAAATGGCCAATTACAAAATTTCTACCTAACTAAAATGATAGCAGTATCTATAGAAAGAAGTGTGCTTGGATAATGTGGCTATAGTGAGATATCATAGACTACTGCTTTGTATCCTTTGGCAACTGAGAAATGCACTTTTAATTTCTCAAAAGCTCTGCAATCAATTGGCAATTAATTTTGACTATATGGATGAGACAGACTAATGAATAATACTTTCTAATAGGAATTTTAGCAATTCCTAACATGAGCAACAGGTAAAAAAATTTATGTTAACCTGCAAAAATAGTGATGTCAGAATATGTTGTCAATAACAAGTATTTTGAACATGAAATGAATAATTGTCCTCTGTTATTTTCTCCTGTTATAAATATGTTACAAAAAGTTCAAAAGCCTTTCCCCACCGATTTCAGACCAGATTCTCTGTGTCCATGTACCTTATTCAAAAGAAATCTTGTTCTCCCTTTCTCAGCTACAATGTCACCATACACAAAAAAAAAAATTTCAAATTTAAAAAACAAGTCAAAATGGGTAGACAAGTAGTATAATACTGTTTTTTCTTACTTTATTGAAAGACAATAGTAATTTCACAAATAAATAACAATACTTAAAAGAGATGGTTATGCAAATATATGTACCTGCAGCAAGATAGCTGCTGTACATATATAGAAAGCATACAAATAAACTTCAAAATCAGAAAGCAAGTGAATAATTAATCACAATTTATACTCCATATAGGAAGTAAGGATTAAAGGTGAAATTCCATGTGATTTTAAGAACTCTAACTTCAAGTATCTGTGGAAAGACCTTCAGGACGTCCATGTCTACATCCTCTTTTATAATTAATGGGTACATGACTGATACAGCCACTACTTAAAAATATTCTGTAGGTGACTTATTAGAAGAGATTGGTCTTATCCTTTTTTTGGGAGAGGGGAAAGAAAAGCAGAAGTAACATGAACACACATTTTCCCCCCTGTGTTATATAGTGCAAGATACTTTGACTTAACACGTACCAAACACTTAAGTGTTTGCAAATTCATTCATTTCTTCACAGTCTTTTCTAAAATACTCATCCTTAGATGAATGACTCCACCATGACTGTAAAGGATGGATTAAAAATGGAAAAACATTGTACAAGCTTTTAAAAATCAGTATGGCATAGACAGGACTGAAAGATAGAAGAACCCCTTCACCTTAGTTGTGCTGATTCCTTCACACACTGGTGAACCACAAACACATCACCTGTTATTCTGGACAGTAGTATTGTGTCCAGAACTTCTGAAAATTAATTTCTCATTACACTTTGGTGAAAAACTGAATAATAAGAAATACACAAATCTTGTCTACCTTTCATCATCCTGTTTCAAGCAACTCTTCCCATGTAGAAATTTTATGGAAGCAGAAGGAATAGAAATAAATGGGTTTACAGCATTCATCTTTAACTATCTTTGTTCTAAATAGCCTTCTATACATGCATTCCTAGTTTTGCTCATATATCATGTATACATAGTTTTGGCAGGGTGATTTTAATACACAAGCTTTTGAAGGAATAACCTTAATTTTATACTGAAATAACTTTCTTAATGTTTTAAATATTAGAAGCATATTTTGGCAGACTGAAAAAATCTGTTTCCTATTTATTGCTGATCTTCAGTTATAAAATATACCTAGGCTTTATGGCACCAATCTTAATTTATTGAAATGTAAACAGTTTCTTAATATAATAAAGGGGATGGAGAAAATATACATTCTTCATTTAAACTGTTAAAATCTTTACAAATTCTGGATTTTTTATGAAAATTCATTAAGAAAGGGAAAAAATCAGAAATTAGGATCAAACTTACATCTCAGGGGCTCCCACAAGCTATTTGAAATGTCCAATAAATATTATATGCTATATATTATACACTATACTTTATAGAGGATATATTTATTATATGCTATATAAGATTTTTCTTTTGCATAGGAGTATTAGAAATACGGAACAGAAAAATATATTCATGCTTGTGTAGCTTAAATTTTACAATTACTGTTATATTT
>VZTB01007618.1:53934-133007 GCA_013397245.1 Thryothorus ludovicianus
TAACATTCAATGCCATTGACATGACAGCAAAAAGCACTGGCATGTTTATACCAGACTGGCCAAATCTTATAACTGAGCTGTGAACAGGAATAACTGTGGGAATCCCTGTACCTAATCTTCTCTTCCCCACAAAAATTAGAGGTGACTCAGGGAGAAAAGTTCTAATCAGACAGAAGGAAAAAAGATCCCCTGAATTAGAAAACTGAAATTATGCAAGAATAACAGACATTTTCTAAAATAAAAAAAATAAGAAAAATAGCTGTCACATGCGTCAGTTGTGACCACAACAAGAATACATATTATATTTTTACATGCAGGCTGCTNGGGAATTGAAGGCATCAAGCTAATGTTGTCATTTCCTCAGCACTGAGATATAAATGTTCACAGTCATTCCCTCCGACAGCAGTGTAGAGATACTGGAAGTGGACACTTTACCTTATTCCTCTTAGCACATGATAAGGAAATGGCTTTATATAAACTTGTTTTACACAGTTGACAAGCTGCCTTCTTTGTTCCTCATTTTTCTTCTCCTCTGGTAGAGTCATGTTCAGCCACTGCTCAAATTACTGTCTCATGGACTCTTACTCCATATATACTTACCCTGCCAATTTCAGGCTAAAATATTCTCAATTTTTCTGAAGTTTTTTCCTTAAATAAAATCATTGTAATTTTACTTTTCACTCAAAAAGTATAATTCTTAGTTTCTCAAGACAGTTAACTTAAGAAAGAATACAGATGTTTTCATGTTCTTTTCTAGCAAAAAATACCTCTGCCTATCAGGATGAAACTATTTTCTTGAAAGCATCTTGTAGTTATAGATCAAAGAATAAGATAACTATAATTTCCAGCTTCCATTCAGTATCACCTGAAACAATTTTCTCTACAGAAGATTTAATGAGAAATTTCATCACATTTCATTTAGGACTCGAATCCTTTATAGATTTCTAATATCTGCTTATATTCTGATTTCTACAGTTTATACAAACATTTTGGATTCCGAGTTTATAAAATTCAGTTTTACTATGTCAGTAATGAGATTCTGAAAAGAGAGATACAAGTTTCAATATCCACATTTCTATTCTCATGGATCATTAGCTATTTTTTCTATTTATTTTAAAATTTAACATCATCTTCAGAATTCACACTATCAAAAAGGATGGAAAGATAATTGCACACAAATGAAATAGCAGATTTTTACATTAGTCTTTTTAATAACAACGTTGCTTCTTAATTCCAATAGCATTAGCAGGAAGAAAAGTTCTACAAAGACCAACAATTAAAGACAGTTGATGATGCCTTCTAGGTAGCAAGAGCTCAATAATCAGATAGGAAATAACCTAAATTCATGAACCTGATTTATTAGACCATCACTTCTCCTATTTCTGCCTTTTGATATGAATTATTCCATTTCATTCACTCCAGCATGTATTTCTTTTTTTCTTCAGTGAAACCATATTTTACCACCTTTTTAATTTATTTTAGTAATTTTAAACTATATGGCATAGTTCAATCTGAAGAGTGAATAAATAAACTTAAGAGTAATCATCCAGTAAATTCTACTGTGAACTATAGCTTTATTAATCCAAAAAGATAATTATCATTTTATATTTCATGTATTTACCAAATGAAAAATAGACTTATTTGTTTAGTAACTAAATTGTAACTGAACTGAATTGTAACTGCACCAAAAAATTCCAAATCCATCAAATAGTGAGTATAAATTTCTGGTATATCTAATCTCTAAAATATTACTAGGATAAGACTTTCAGAAAAAGAATGTGAGTCAGCACTGCAGCCAGTTTTCAAGGCACTGAAAAAGAATAAATCTTCTGCTTGTATTTTTTGTTTGTATTAAGTTATGAGTGGTGAAAAAGTCCTACACTAAGGGTTTGAAAATAACAGGTACAGTTGGAGGAAATCACCTGGTTAGATGGTCACTGTCTCAAAATTTATTATATTGTATTTGGCTTCCTGAAAACACAGGTGAGAAGTAAAGAATCCGTTTGTATTTACAATTGGGGATTTTCTCATATGAGAAAAAGTAGGAAGAAATATCATTACAGATAATCTTTTCATCGTAAATGGCTGCAAACTGATCACATATGATAAAATAAATTAGACACTTGGCAACCAAAACTAAGAAAATGTTATGCAGGTATAGGATAGTAAGTTTTGCCTCTCTGACTGATTAAATTACAATTAGTTAGAAGACTGTGTCAAATTCTACACATTTCAGGAAATGTGAAAATACTTGGAAAACTAGAAAATATAGCTTCAAAACAGGAAGAAAAGCCTTAAGACATGAATTATTGTGTCTTATCTTACACAGAAAAATATGGTGCAGGAGGGCAAATCTTTAAATAAAGTGCAACAAAATCAAGCAATTGGCTATAAAAATTAGACAAAATTCTATTTTGAAGTAAAATTACATTTGTAAACAGTAGGTAGTACTGATCACTGAAGAAGCTGATTTGAGACCCTTGAAATCAGAGCCCTTAAAATAAGATTGTTTTTATAACAGATGTTTGGTTCCTTTTCTTTCAAAGGAAAATTTCTACAGTTTCTCTGGGCAACTTAGACTAGATTTCCCTAGTCATTTTTCAGTGGTTCTGTAAGAAAAAATCTAAAAGGTTATTCCACAGCTTGTTCTAAACTAAAGGGAAAACATCAGATGTACTAAACTGAACAATGATTCCATTCCTATGTTGTCGTGCTCTGCTCTGCAATATTCAACAGAAATTCATGGAAAGTAATATATAAGATAATACATTGAAAGCAAATGTCTTTTCCTTTTCTCTTTTCTTCTGGAAAAATATCTCTTTACGTGTGTTGGAAACAAACTAGATATCGCCAGAGTTATTCCCCACAAAAACAACATTGTTTTGCCAGAAAAATTAATTCAATTAATTTCATACAGTTTGTGAGACAAGTGCATTGTTTATCAAAACTTGCTCACTCTGGTCTCCATCCAGTATACTCCACTCTGATCCTGACAAGCAGTCAGGCCAGATTAAGAATGCACACCCAGGTAATCTTTTTTTTTAATTCTCATTTCTACTCTTTTGGGGTTTTTTTTCTCTTCTATTTTTTCTTTTTCTTTTTTTCTTTTCCTTTTCTCTTTTCTTGTCTAGATTGACTGCAGAGATTGAAATTCCCATTTTAAAACACTGACTTTCTGTACATTTTCTGCTACAGCTTAACAACTAATACATTCAACTCACGTGTCACAACCTCACTACTAAGTCTTAAAAATAATCATGCTTTCTAAGTTCAAAAACTTACAAATTTGCTTTCAACAGTGTTTTTAAATTACTAACACCTATTCAGCCATGTAGACAAGTAAAGCTCGGTCTCTTAACCACAGTACATTCTAGGAAATTACATTAAACATTCAAAAAGAAATCACTACAGCTGAGAAGTACACATTTCTCCACAAAGCAATCAATCACATCATATTTATAAGCTACTTACTTGTATAAGTCAGCTGAAATCCTTGGTCTGTATCAGATCCATTGGTATTAAACTCTATCCACATATGGTTAGAGGTGCTATTAAGAATAACTCCCATCATGTCATTTTTGGTGAAGACTCCAAGAGAGCGTGAAGAACTGTCTTTTCCATCATACACCTTGCAGAAAGAAAAGCATGAAATTGGACATCAAATCTAAATATTTGAAAGAGTTTCATTTATTCAATAATTCTAAAATTAGCAATGTATTGCCAATAGTTTCTCCAAAACCTTAATGTATCTATTTTGAGACGTATGTACTCCTGGGTTATACAATTCAGTGAAATCTTAAATATAGTCTCCCTTCAGGTGTTTTATAGTCCTTTGCCTTTTTGATTTTGTGAGAATCATCTTGAAAAAAAATTACTATTTATATGCAATTCTATCTTCTGAGGTTTTGTAAACTCAGATTGCTTTCTTGATTATTCACAAAGGTCAACAGAAGTATAAGTTCTGAAACCACCATTGAAGATAAACCTTTACAGCCTACTCTGTTCTCTCCTGTCTGGATATAGCCACAGCAAAAATGAGATATTGAAGTTAATCTGTCATCTTTTATCTCAGGCTCTAAGCCTGCAGCAATTTTGCTTTACTATAGGATTTAACAAAGACTGATAAGTTTTCAAAAAGATATGTGAGTCTATTTCCAAACTAATTGTAGAGATGTTCTTATTTACCGTGTTACTTTACTGAAAACTTTCAACAATATCAATCTATGCACTTTTTCAAATCCTAGAATTTTGAAGAAGGCCCTTTTGACTGTTCACAAATACCCCTTGCCAAGGGGGTAAAAACCTAATTTTTTTCTTACTGCAAAACCTTGAAAGCCACAAAGTACGGAAATAGACTTCTGAAGTTTTGTCTGTTGATTTGTTTTCTCAAAATGAACTTATAAAGCTAATTTCTTCTTTAAATTAATCTCCTCTACTTTCTTATGGAAAAATAAGTAATATAAAATGTTTAAATGCACACCACACATGAAATATCATGTCTATGCTTATACAAAAGCAACAAATTGATTTGAACATCTGGTTTCTGATATGAAGTGAAAGATAATTTGCCCTTGTCTCATGTATCCTAGAGTGACAAGAGACAACCAGCATAAAAGCTACAACTACAGTAAATATTTAAAACCCTGGATCTTCATCCCTCTACTTGCAGACCTTGTGGTACAGTGCAGGTTTATACTGATCCCAGCAAGAAACAGGAGTGGCCCATTTAATAATCTAAATTGCTACATCTGAGTCACAGGCAGTTCTACCTATTTGACTGTCCAGTTAGAATAACTAAATTATTATTAATAATTATTATTGTTATTATTAACTATTATTATAATTATTATTAACAAAATTTAGAAATGTTTCTTTTGAGATGACAGATCATTGCAACATTTGTAGGTGAGAAACAGCAATTTAAGCAGTTCTGTCTTATCTGTGGAGAAAATACCAGCATGCCATCCATAGGTAAATATCTTGAAAGTATCATGCTCATCTCAAATGCCATTAACAAAATAAAATAATAAAACAACTTGCATAATGAGTTTTTAAGACAAAAACATATACTTACCTACATAGATATAAACAATTACCTACTCTAAAAGAAACGTTTGAAAAATACTATTTTATGCTAGCCATTGATAGAGGAATACATTCAGTCTTTATTATTGATGAGAAGATTTTCTTATACCAAGGCACAGAGATGACATATCTCAAAAGAAAGAATCCAATGTATTTAAGGTTTGTGCAAGCAGTTACACATACTTCAGGTCCACCTCTTGGAAGAAATATGACTTTAAGCTACGTTAAGAGCATCTGAAAAATTACTTGCAAGCTTCTAACCATTTTCTTGGGACAGAACTACCAATCAATTTCATGGATGGATTACGCTTTATTTATTAGAACTTGAAATCTATTGTACAAAGTAAAGAATCAGTTGTTCCCCACAAGATTTATTTCCATAAATATATTACTCTTGATCTGGGAGATAATACTTAAAGTGAAATGTATCACTAATTGTAATTAATTAAAAATGCTGCCTACATTTAAAAAGAGATTCTTATTCATCTATAAAACAAAAGAGACAAAGAAAAAAACATGCCCAGCTAAAGACTACAGACATCTTGTTTCAACAGTGTTCTACCTCACTGACTTAGAGATTGTCATGGGTTGCAGTGCAAAATGTAACCAAAAGTGTGTATTCCATGACCATCTCTTGAAACTGGGGTGGGGAGTGGTAATCTTCTGTCATTAGGCCAGCTGAAATCTTTATCTCTTCCATGACCCATCCTCCCTCCAGGGAGAGATCTTCTGCTAATGGGCCATTGAGTCTCACTGATAAAATTACATCATCCCATTGCGAAATGCTCCATTCAGGAGGAGGAGCATCTGTACCTGGATAAAAATCTGGGATTCAGAACACTGAGCCAGCCTTTTCCACTGGATTCTCAGAGGAAGACCAGGCCCATCTGTCTCCACTAGACCTTCAGAGGAAGTCTACACATTTCTACAGGATCACTTCTTCAACAGAGCCACATTTGCCACTCCAGAAGGACTGCAGCAACCATTTAATTAGACAGCTACCAACACCCTGACCCACAGGGTGCCAGTTTATATTCTGACTCTGACAGTGGGTTTGTTTTCTTTTTAATACTGCATGATTATTTTATTTTAGTTCTCCTAATAAAGCCCTATTCCCATATCTTTGCCTGAGAGCCCCTTAATTTCAAAATTATAATAATTCAGAGGGAGGGGGTTTACATGCCCTGTTTAAAGGGAGGCTCCTGCCTTCCTTAGCAGACACCTGTCATTCAAACCAAGACAGAGATACTCTTCATGAAAACTAACAAGTAAAATAATAGAATCCCTCAAGATTAATTCAGATGCAAATGAAAAAAATGTTTTATGAAATTAAAATTAGATGTGAGAGATCCTGTGAAAACAGCTTTAAAAGAAAAAAAACAAACCCAAAACCAAAAAAGGGCCGGTACTATTTGTGCTGATACTTGTCTATCTGTTGCACACATTGCAGACATAAACAAGTACATATCTACTCCAATAAGTGAAATAGTGAGCAAATACAAGCACTGAATCTCCCTTGTGTACACTGAAAAATTGGTTTAAAGGAAAACACTTTTCTACTAGTACTTGTGATGCTAATTACTGTGGGCCAAGGATCATTCCCAACAGACAGCTTGTGTACAACTGTTCTATTGTGTCATATGCCACTGATTCCAGAGGCACAGAATACATTTATTAAACTAGTCTAGACTATTTAACACTATTGATTCATATTTTGTACATACATTTAACGTATTTAGGAGAATCCCTTTGAAATATAATTCGCATACTGCAATTATTATTTCCCCAGTCATGAAGAAAGAAAGAAGGTCTATTTGGCAAAAGAGATGAAAACAAAAATAAAACATTCTTCTTTTCCTCTTACCTCTGACAAGTTCACTGCAACTGCATTATAAAGATTCTGACATAAGTAGCCACTTTAAAGAATTATGAATCTTCAAGTGGCAGCTAAAACAGAGACCAGGAAAATGGAGTGCTAGTAGGTGAGAAAGGATGAACTCTAAAATAAAGAGATAATCCAAGTATTTACTTTTGTAATATGTCCCTCAAAATGGTGAAATTGTTTCCATTACTTTACTTGAATTTAAATTTCTCTCCTACTAATTCAAGTTCAATTTTTTTCACAGCTATAGGACACTTTGCCCACAAATTACAGACATTAACCTGTGTGCATTTTTCTTGAAAGCAATAACTTTGACCCTTCTTCATGCACTAGTCTTAGTGCAATAGAATACTCTTGAAAATTATATGCCCTTCCATACGCTCAACAGCCTCAATATCCAGCCTAAATATTCCCACTTGAATACTGAGCTGATACATAGAGCTGCAGATTAATTTATATTTTCAAAGCAAGTAAATAGTGACAGAGTAGGAGCGAAGTCACCACAACTTGGTTGTCTACACTGAATATATTGTTAGTACATCCCTGGAATATATTTAATCCAGATTTACTAAAACCTTCACAAATCTTTTCTGAGAAAGCATTAGTGCAGGATTCTGAGACACAGAGCCACCTTATGGCACAAGATGTGAGAGTTTAACATTAGAGGTGTAGTCAAACTGCAGAAGCTGGTCTTGGGGGCAGCATGGAATGATCACAGCATTGTTTGGAGCTGTGTTTAGGATCAATTTAGCCAAAGCATTCAGGGAGGAACTAAAAAGGTTTGTTTTTCTTGTTGGGGTTAAAATAAGCAGACAAAAGAAGACAACAGTGCTATAGTTATTCATGAGGAGAAATGCTCCAATAACAGTGCTAATGTATCTGCCTCTGTTGTGGGAATGTACAACACTCATCTGAAGGAGAAGGAAATGCTGAATAGAGTTTCTTAACGTTTCTTGAAGTTTCTCATTCTGAGACTAAAAACAAATTACTTACAGCTAAACTTACCAAAGTTCCTTGTCTGCAGAGATTTTACAGCATAAAATTGTCCCAAAGGGACACACTTTTAAAATACACCTTTGGAAGCTGGACAGGCAAGGCCTGTATGGTTTGCTGACATTGTTAACATTCTGAAATCCTTTCAGTACATCCTCACAGAGCTCGTAGTGATGTTACCTCAAACAGTACCATTATATGCTTTATCTGACACTCCTGGTGGGTTGATCTTGGGATTATTGCGTTATTATTACAGTCTTCTATCGGCTCTCTCTATCATGTACTATTGAGCAGCCTTTTTTGCCCTTCTTTACCTACGTTTCCCCGCCCAGCCGTGGCTCAGCCCTGTCCTGCACAGGGCAGTTGGATCTGGCTGGAACCAACTGGAACCAGCTGGAAACAGCTGGAACCAGCTGTGTCCCAATGCAACATTATGTACATACAGAATTTTCTTGTAAAACAGAGTGACATACTGAGCTGGGAAAATGCGGTATATTTCAGCACAAGGTTTATAAATATTCTTAAGCCTAGTGCATCCCTTGCAAGCTGCCAGCAAGGCAGTCTTGCAGCTTCATTCTGTGCAGCACAATATAGAAGGCTGGGGTTTTGCTCGTATTTTGGGTGCAGATAGGAAGGAAAGCAATCTTTAAAGTCCATAGACCTTGCAAATTGCTGGTTTCAATGGAAATGTGTAAAAGGACATCCTGGCATGGGAATAGAGAGGAAATAAAAAAACTTTATTTTCATAAATGCAGGCAATAGAGAGATTTTAATTGGTGGAAGAGAGCTTAATTGTATAAATGGAAATTGTGCTGTGCCAACTGATTCAAAATCATAGTGTAGGAGACTGTTGTGTGCTTCCCAACACCATAGAACAGTCTTTGCAGTTCAGACATTACCAGAATTTTGCCTTTGGTTCCTTTAGTTCCTCTGAAGAATTAAGCTAAAAGATCTATATAAGAAGAAAGCATCTAACAGATTACTCAGAACAGCTTTGTCTCAGGCAAATCTTTTTTGTATCTGCAGGGAATATTGCTAAATACGCTGGACATTACTCATGAGATGTTCTGAAGGATAACTGAGTTTCTTGAATGTTTCTTTGGGGTTTTCTAAGAGATTTTTTTTGTTGTAGATTTTTAAGTAGTTTATTAAATTATTTATAAACCAGATATCTGCAAAGCTTCTGGGAGACTTATGTACCACATTCCAGCAACTCAGTGGGCAATTAAGTTCTTTCTTCTCTGCTGCATCTCTCCAGAGCAAAAATAGTTTTGGGGATCTGCACTGTCAGACCATGGATAACAGGAGCAAAGGACAGTACAGACCATGTATTTTGTCTACCAACTCAATTCCCTTTGATCTAAAAGTAAACCCAAGGTCTTGCAGTGTTTTACACATGGTATAATCTATTATCAATGTTTTTGTGGATAAAGACAGAGAAAATGCTGTTCTTTTGATTGTAACTTTCTACTCCATAAACTAAACTGTAAATTTTGCTAATTTTCTGGTCAAATGCAGACTGTACTTGTTGAAACGAACAGCTATAATAGCAAAGATATAAATGTCTATATTAAAATTAAGACCTTTTTTTCCCTTTTTTTTTTCACCTTCGTCCTATCTTTAAATGCCTTATTTTTTTGCAGGAAATGAATTGTCACACTTAATTATATAAGGAAGCTCTTAAGATGATGAGCTGGATTAAAATATAGCCATCAATATTTAATCCATAACAATTATATCTTTAAACTCCTTGTGAGAAGCACTCAGTGAAAATTAAAAAAAACAAGTTTGAAATGTAGACAGCAATTTTTAACATGTTAAATGGGTTGCTGGGAGATATCCAGAAAGGAAGTTTCTAACTGAATTCTGAATACTTTGTGATTTTAAGTATTAATTAACCAAAAATTTGGAGACATAAATTTGAAATTCTAATTTAATATTTGGTCAACACTTCAGATGAATATCAGGATTTTCAGTACATAAAAGAATGCAACAGTTACTATTAGGAAAAGGCAACTTATCACCATGCCATAGGAAAGTACATGCTCAAAATCTATATATATTTAGGCTGTGTCTCAAAGGTTCCCTGCAATGCAAAAGAATGAAAGATATCTTCTATAACTACAGTTTTAATCAATATTGAAATATTAGTTTCTGTTTAGGGGAAAAAATAATAAATCCACTACACTTATAAATATTGCGCAAAAAGAAAAAAAGCCAAGTTCAGATTTTAGGTTTCCTTTTAAGGCTTAAACCACTTTAAACAGTCTAATACTTCTAGAAATGTAATTGAACTCGCAATGTCTCCTATAGTTTATTTGAATCTAGTATAAATCATTGAATTTACTATAAAGGCAATGATGTTATCCACCTAGAATTCATGAATTTTGTGTCGGAAAATAAAAAGAAAATAAAGATAGCTGGCATTGGAAACAGATTTATTCATGCAATGTGAATATTCAGCATATATAGTTAAACAATTTTTTCTTATTACCTTAACAATATCTCCCTCATGCAGCTGAAAGCTCCTGGCTCTAAGATGGATCCCTTTTCCAGCCTCAGTTTCAATTTTATAGATACATTCATGGTTGTTGTCATAATTAGATGGAAAATTTGGAGACAACAATGTTCCTTCATTTCCAGAGACAGTTGCTCCACATTCAGCTAAAGAAAATAGACACATTAAAACAAAAGAAGTGAATTATCCAATTCAAGAAAATATGAGTTATTAGCAATAATATTTAGACTCTATGAAATTTCTAACAGACTATCTAGGAAAAATATATTTCTATCAGGTCTCATCTGTAGGACCAACTCCTAGAAACCCTATCAAAGTTGCCAAGTCCTGCATTTCACTGGGTCTGTTTATTATATGCTCTTACATGCTTTTATCTCCAATTATCCCCTGGTCCTCTCATCAGACTACCCAATAATGCAGGTTAGCCTGAATACCAGAAAAATTGAATGCTTTATTGAAATGTTATTATTGTGGTAGAATTTCAAATAAACATAATATTGATTTTACTTCTATATTCAGCTTTACAAATAAGTATTTTAAAAAGCAGACAAAAAACTGCCAAAACAAACAAACAGACAAAACAATCTGGTACTAAATCAAGAGCATGCAAATATGTTTATCCCTACCTGGAACAAAACAAAACAAAGCAAAAAAAACCAAAAAAAAACAAAACAAAAAACAACCAACATTTATACATTTATTGACATCAGTCAATGCCCCAAGGAGACAGATCCTTTCCTTTCTGGGTAGCCATCTGTAGAGTAAGCACTTATTGTACTTTCGTCAATTATTTTTGTAAAAAAAATATAATAGAATAATAAAGAAAATAATAAAGAGTAGGAGGAGTGGTCTGTTCCAGACTATGGACTCAGTTTGAATTCTAGTTCAAAGGACTAATAAAATTATTCCAAATATGAAACATAAATTTCATCACATAGATTAAAACATTCTAACAGACAGCAAATAATATTGGTGTACTGTTCAAACAGACATAAAAACCACCAAAAAAGACCTAAAAACACATATAAAATCCTACTGTAACATTAATATACCAACTATTAATCTTCAGCTTCTTTTTAGGTGCATGATATTGATACTGATATCTCATTTTTCAATGTAGTGATAAAATATAATGTGGTTTTTGACCTAAATATCATTAGACTTTCAGAGTTTTTTTAAAAACATAACAGATAAAATAATAATAAATTAATGTATAATTGTAAAACAACATATACGCCCTATAAAAGAAGTGAAAAGTTTAGAAAAAAATCTGTATTTTTTCTAAAAATATTTAATAGATTTTTCAAGTTCTTAAGGTGATAAAACATTTATTTGAGGAAGTATGCATGTGGTGGGGAGATTACAGTTTTAGGTAAAACTCACTATAGTTTGGCAAGCATATGTAAAGAATTATTTTGAAAATACATTGTAAAGACAGATCAGCAAATATACCAGAGAATAATTAATTTAAACATATTCGAGAAGAAATGTATGATTTATATTTGCAAATAAACAGTCTAAACATTTTGTATTTACATTTCCAAGGCCTTCACAGATAGCAGATTTATATCCCTCTTTCTTTTGAAAAATATAAAACAAGTGTATTTTTTACTTCTCCCTACAATAAATTTGAAGAAAGAAGGGAGTAAGAAGGAGAAGGAGAGAGAAGCAGGGATGGAGGGAGGGAAGGGGGAAGGAGGGAAATAAGGATGAAAAGGGGAAGAAAGTGAGGGAGAATGAGACAGTTACAATCTTACATGTAGCCTTATTACTACTCTGCATTTGAGATCTCCTTAGGCAAAATGAAAAAGGAAATCACCAAAAAACTGGCTCAGAATCTTTATCTAGCATGTTAATTTAGAGTTCTTTGCTATTTTAAAGTAGAGCTTTACATTCTCCTTTGAGCTACATTATATTTAACACGCAGAAAAGTGTTGGGGAATAAGAACCCCTGCCACCAAACTTCAGACAGATGAACTCTTCTTTGTTGGAGAATGTAGGATGCATAGGGTATTTCTAACATGCTTAAAGTCACCTTACATTGTCTAAATGATTTAAAGAACTAGAGTACACTGAGAAATTAGATTTCTATTTCAATACTTCTCTGGTAAAGCATGTCAAGGATATGATACCAATTACATATGGCTACATATACATGTCCCTCTGTATCTATTGGTGGATACATATCCATATGTAGCTAATTTTGTCTTGGATTTTAAGAAGAAGGTGGAACTGATTAGGTTTATAAAATGTAATTCAGAGCAATGTCAACATTAATGCTACATTAATGTAAAATATTTACACCACCAGTACTCTATACAAGTCTTCTGCAAAGAAATGTTTGCTGAGGTAAAGATGCATGTAAAAAAACAATGGTCCCTTAGGCTGCAACAGTATCTTATTATCTACCTACTTTAAAGAACTAGAAGAACACAAGTACAATGTTGAAGAGAAAAAAGTATGGAAACAAAGGATTTTTTCTTAATGTTCATGCAATATTCTACATTTTGTTTTAGTGAGTGAATGTAAATCACTAAGGCACATGCAGTTATAGAGAAAGTCTTACAATAAGCTTTCAAAAATCTAGAATTTGACTCATTTTTTTCTCCAATATATGTCTGTGTTCCAAGGGTCAAAGCCATAGTAATTTTAAATCTGTGCATAAAAGTACTGACATTTAAGATCAGGGATAATGAGAGTTACAAACTAAAGTTAAAATAACTATCCTTCTAAAGTATAGTATTTATTACAAGAAACAGATGTATTCTAACATGAGCAATTATCTACTAAACTTCAATTACATTGCAAAGTTCTCAAGTTGGCACTCATATACCTCCAACCCATGCTATAAAACCATATTCTATCTTCAGAGCATGTTACCCCTTTTCAGATCCCTTGCAAATATCTGACAGCTATGCAGTTTCATCAGGCCCCATCATTCCCTTCATTATCATGACAAACATTTGCTCATGTAATCTGGCCAGTCAAGTTTCCTATCTCCTCTTGTCTCAGTCACCAAATCACTAACACAGACCCTAGAAAGAGCTCTCAAAGGAAATTAAGCCTTTCTTTGTAACTTCCCTTCCTCAGTTTATACAAAACCTTTCACAGTTTAGGTTAAAGTTTTCTGGCTATATTTTGCTAATCTTGGTATACCAAGTCAAGGCTGTGTTTAATCAGCTCCCCCAGTGTCTTGGCCTAGAGATTTAAGTGACTTTTTTTCAAATAAATGTTGTCTTCATCCAAGGAAAAATTGCTTTTTTCTCCAAGAGGTTGGATCTTGTAAGTGTGTTAATGACTGAAATCTCTGCCATTTGTTACCAATGCCCAGATCTACAGCAGACCTTATGCCCTAAAGACTTCAGCTGGGCATTTTTCTAACTGTTCCTGAACACTACAGTCAAGAACTGCAAGACCACACTTCCCATAATTATGAACTAGAAACTTGAAATTACAGCCCTGAAACGTAATACTGAGTCTGGCCTTGGCAGCAGGAAAAGCTTAAGCAGTCAAAGGCATGTCTCCTCTTAAATGCCCTAATATTTAACTGAGTTGTATGAGAAAACTCATGTTTTTTTCCTTTAAAAATATTTACAGTAGCTGATACTGCTGTTACTTTTTTATATTGTAATTAACACATGCAGCCAGGATGTGTGATACCTAAATTCAATTCACTTTGCCTCTGGGGATTTGAATATACATTTCCTCTGTCTTCTGCCTCACACAGAGATTTGAAAATCAGTCACAAAGTGAATAAAAGTTGACTAATCTCTTTAGCACAGTGGGTAGGGCATTAAATAAGGGAGGAGTACTTCTTTGAAGAAACTCATACATTAAACAGTTGGGAAATAAAATTCTGAAGTAACTCATAATCAATATTCACTGTTACCTTGGAAGCACCAAACTACTGGACTGGAAAAATATATTCATGCTCACTTCCATTTCTTCACCACCAAGTAATCTTTAATTCCTTTTGCAAAATGAAAGGAGACAAGCCTTTGGCCACCTTGACACGATGATTCTGCTAGCAAGCATCAGATACACTTTATAATTCTTTTACAGAAGCAAAGTAAATGAAGAAACATCTCATATTCTTGATGAGAGACCAAGCCACGGCAGTTTTGTGTAAAGAAGGGATATGGCTTGTCCACCTATGGTAACTGAAATGTAAAGAACTGCCAGTCTTGAAAGATGTCATGCAACATTACCTATCTAGCACATGTTCTATGAGTAACTACTGATTTTATTATCTCAAGAAGAAAACTACTATCATATTATCTTGAAAGAGCTCTTTTGTTCTTGATTGCAGAGGAACTTCCTTACTTCAATGCCTTCCAGATACCTGCTCAGCTCCAGAAACCTGCTTTTATCTTGACAACATGAACTGCCTCCCCAGCCCAGAAAGATGAAAGATTTCTCACTCCCCCACATGAGAAAAAAAAATCTTGTATCTCATTGTAATTTCATTTATTAACTACAATTCACTGAATATTACCCATATGCACCCTTTCTTTGATAAAAATCAACTAAATCTGTATTAGTATTTGCACGTCTTAAATTATGCAAACATTGACAGGTATGGAATTTGCCAGGATAAATTATCTTTACTTGTCTTAAAGAAATGGTTGTTGATACTCTGTCTCTGTATTTTGATCCACAACTTTGTGTTAGAAATTTCGGTGTTGATTTAGGAGAACAGGTAAACTATAACATACCCATTGAACGTGCTCTATGTAAATAGTATTTTCAGGACTAGCTCCTCAAGCTGTAGCCTTTAAAGAAAATGAATATATTTCACAATGCTCTCTGTGTGGTTATGTGATATGCTTAGATTAGTAGACACAACTTAAGAACTTAAAATGTGCATATGATATAATACCTAAAAATTGCTATAAAAAGATGTAGCATTGAAACACAAATTATGATGTAACAGAGATCCCTTCTATATGCTGAATGTCTCAATTTCCTTTGTTTCTATATCAATCTATTTCATTTTTCAAGATACAAAATACATTGATTCCAAGTTTTAGGTTTTTTCTATAAATATGGTCTGTGACACCTAAACCCTCTCTGTAGATTAAAGAATTAAGATCCTGTTCTCACTTCATTTATTTCAATTTATTCATGTATTTGAAATATATCCTATGACCAAAAAAAAAAAGTGTAATCCAAGATATTTTTCAGCAGAGAATATGTAAAATGTATGTTAATGAAAAAATAAAGAACAGAGAAATAAATTGAATAAAACACCACCAATGAGCCAGAAAATCAAGAAAACAAAAGAAAGCAAAAAGTTTATAAGGGGTCATAAGAAATAACAAAAAGCTTCTGTTTGCAAGAGTAAGAGGTATTTCTCTTTCCTCTAGGAAGGATATAGGGAAGTTATTTCAACTTGTACACAAATGTTTTGGGTCTTAGGGGTAAAGAAGTTGAGGAAGGTGAGGAAGGGGAGGAAGGGTAGGAAGGAGAGGANCTTGGAGAAATAATTGAAATAACACCTACTGTGTTCTGACCAGATCTAGCAAATTAAGAGAATGTTTTCATATTGAAACACATCTAAATCTCTTGTTACATAGCTTAAACTAGCACACAGTAAACAAAATTTGTTCTGTAAATATTGGCTGATTCCTTGGATCCAATTTAGATTCTTCATTTCCCAAATCTGCCAAACTATGGAAGTCTGCCAAAATACAGCAATCAAAAGACAAGGTCCTTGAATACATTTTCTTTAAAAAGAAAAAACAACCTATGGCCTCTATGTCTCAAAAGTTGGAAAGCAGACAAAAGCAGATTAATTTAACTCTCTATTATAACTTTCAAATCTTGTGTGCTTTGTAAAGTTAGTTTTATTTATTTATTATAAAATCAAAAGTATCCACTTTAGAATTCAAAAGGTATACTCATATTGACTGTATGTCACCTGTTTCCACTTGTAAATGATTTTAGAGAGGAACTACATGCTATAATTTCACTAAAGTTTCCAAGTTGTCTGTTATAACCTTGGTAAGAACTGCAGCAGACTGAAAAGTGCTGCTTTATCAAACTGGTTTTTTATTCCCTTTCGGAGAGAGTAATCTGTCTGGAACAGATACTTGACCCCATTCTTTGTTCTTTTGCTTAATAAAGTCACTTAAATTCTATCTAAATAAGTAACTTTTTTCTTTCTTTCATTGTCTCACTTTAAATTGGATAAAAGAAAACTGCAGAGAGGAGAGCTTTTGAAGAACATCAAACACTTCCTGAATATGAGCACAAACTATAAAACAAACAAAATTCAGGGATTTTTGAATTGCTTTGAAATATAGTTCATGTAAAATGTAACAATAACTTTGTTTAATGGAAAAGTTTACTTTATTGTTTTTTCTTCCATACATCTTGCTAAAAGGTTTGACAGGATTTTAAGCAGATCTCCAAAGCAGAGATCAAATAAAAGTCGTATGTTGTCAACTTAAAGGCTTTTCTGACACAAAGCACTCTACTGAGTGCAGAATACCTTTGCTGTATTTACAAAATTCTGCAGCAGTTCATGAAGTATGAGAAAAAGCTGAGCTCAGACATTCTATATGTTTCTGTTGGATGAAATTGTTATCCAGTAGGATGCTTATACAACATTAATAAAAGAGCAAAGGAGATCATGGATAAAGCATCGTATGCTCTGCCTTCACAAAATAGCAAAAGCTAAGGGTTCCCCCACCGTCAGTGAGGGCTCTCTAAAGCTGAGCACATGACTTCTGCAGGGCAGACACAATACATGACTGGACTCAAGCATGGATTCATGGACAAACTCTAATACAGTGCTAGGAGCTGAAGCTTCCTTTTAACTGGAACACTGCATCAAACTGAGGTGCACGTGGAGTTTCCACAGCAACTTGCTGGGCAGTGTGTGAGTCTGTGCTGTCAGCAATCCTTCATCTCCAATTCTGCAGCCTGCCCTCCACATCACGGTGCACCTGTAACTTTTCATCTACACTGCCAGGTGGCTGCAGCATGACCTTCACTCTGGTATCACAAGTGCTGTTGTTCTCACCTGGAACTACTGAATTCTGAAACAATGTTATGCTGGATTTCTCCTAAAAAATTGATCACCATTGATTTTTAAATCACACTCTTCTCATCCCACTTGTCATTCCTTTGCTTTTTAATTTTAGCCTGTAACTCTACATAAGATCACATCACTCCAGATCTGGCTGTATTTATCCTGTAACTTCATGCTTGAATAAATCCTTGTAGATAATGAGCAGTTAATAGTTATTTTAATGCACAATAAATATTACACAATAAAATATATGTACAAATGTATCACTTTAAATTTGTCTGCAGCACCCACATGTGATCCATTTGGTGTAAACAGTATCATAAGCTACTAATGAGGATCTTGAGAAGGTCTACATAAAAAATGTAACTGTGCCAGGGAGAAAACAAGAAAATATTGTTTTTTTTCTCATTACCATTATCATTGTTATCATCACCACTACTTTTGCTAGAGAGAATTTTTTCTGAGGATTCTGTTTTTCTTTTACCAGTTGGTGCCTGAGGAGTGAATTCCCTGTGTTTTCTCTCTCTTTTCTTCACTTTGCTTCTCTAAGATAGATTTTAAGTAAAGTCAGGTCATCAGCTGTGGACTGCACTACTGAAGCATGTTCATGTCAGCCTCTCTTAAGATTTTTCAGCAACACCCATATGAGGGTGCTGAGATTAGAATGCCTCAGTGAAAACCCTACTGAAATACTTTGCTGGAAACAAACCTCTTATTCTGTACTTTTTGTACCATTTGAGTGCACAGAACAATGGAGCAGGAAAGGAAGGCCTAAACAGAGGCAAATCCTTTTCTGTGGTTTGCTTAATTAGTTCTCAATCCATATGCCAATGAAAAAGGCACTACTGGCATTCTGAAAACAAATACTATGATGTTAATTGGCCTCAGGGGATTATTGGCACAAACCAAGGCATGGGCATTTTCCTGTATTTAAATTCTTTTGAGATTTTTGTCTACTCTTTCTAGCATCATCTGATGATGCTTTGGACATAACATCCTTGCATTACTTGTCTTAGCAGGAAACAACACAGAGCAGGTATAACTTAAACCATAGGAAGAAGGCAAAAGGTCGACTCGAGGCAATCTACAGGCGACTAACCAGGCCTCAAATAAAGATAATTGACGTCTCAATTCCTCACTCCTTCATTCTGAAAATAAAATCAGAGTGCCCATAATGTACCAACTGAAATCTGTAGTGATTTCTGAATATTAGTTTCAGTTTTCAGATAGAGACAACTCACACCTGTAATTATTAAACAGCACCGTATTTTGCAGTTTCCAACACAGTAAGACTCCAAGACTAACTCAAGCAAATCTTCAATATTCAGTCAAAAAACTGAAAGTAAAAGAAGGATTTAAATAACATAACCTTTTGATTGTATTTATACAAATGTAATGTTTTGAGATAAAGAAACAGAAATTATCAAAACCATAAAATAAGTATTAGATACATTGTATAAAATGGAAAATTACCTCTAGACATAAGAATTTAAATGTGTTAGCATTTAAATAAAGAATTCTGAAATACAGTGGATCCTGAATGCATGAACATCCTTATTTATGTCCAAAGATTCAGAGACTCAGCTACTGATGTTATATAAAATTTCTTGTTCATGAGCAGCTCTTAAATGAGAGCTCTCTCTGCCTAAACTCTAGCTAAAAAATGAACAGCAATTTTCAGACTTAGTTTGACTTCTTAAAGGTGAACTCAAATCCAAATTTTATGCTACAGACACTTTAAAGAAAATAGTGAATGTCAGATCTCAAAGGTCTCACAGAAATCTCCAATGCTATTCATGCTAACAGGGTTCCCACTTGTTTCAATCTCACTGGAAATTAACTCAATGCTACAACATGACAGAGTATATTAATAACAATTGATGACTTTGCAATGAATACTAACTAAATTATTAAAAAGAAACAGCTTATTAAATGGTGTGAGCATTATATTGTAGCATACTACCAATTATTCAAGTAGTATTTAATATAACAACTGAATATGATAAATTAAAGTGATATTAATGTGAATACCAGTGAGCAATACCTCGGTGAAGATTTTACTCAAATACTGTATTAATGCACTATTAAAAGTCAAATGCCATATAAAATTTAATAAAGGAGCAACACCACTTAAATGTGAAATGAAAAGATATAGGAGCACTTTTCAGTTTTACTATTTAAGTTTTTTACAGCTTGATTTAGGAATTCTGTACAGTTGAAATCACTCATGGAAAACAGAAAATAATGCAGGTTAAAACCCAAACAAAAAAAAAAGTCCCAGCACTCAAAACTAACTTTATTATTTGACATGTTGCATCTGAACTCTGTTCAATCCTTGCCATGAAAGGCTAGTTTGAGCTGAATATAATATACACTGTGTAGTGCACAAATAATGTTTTCATTGTATATTATACATAGGTAAAATTAAACAGTTTCTTAAAGAGAGAGTAAGCAGGCAAAGTGCAATCAAGCAGACAGAAGAAGCTTGCAAATCAAATAATATAATTGTTGAGACAATCACACAAAAGAGAGTTGAAGAACAAATTCAAATGTTTCTTCCCTTTTATGAGAGACTGGAATGTTAAGGGTTAATAACTCAGTCATTCATTTGCAAAAGCAGAAGAGTGCTTCCCTGAGGCCAGGTTTGTATCCCCACAAATGAAGGGGAGGAGGAGGTATTTTGGATGTGTGGTGGTGAAACCTCTGATCTGCATAAGAACAGCTCTGGTGCAGAGGGGATGAGGACCCATCACCAGAGGATGACCACTACAAACCAACCTTTGTTTAGCAGCAAGCTGGCCTTTGAGCCAGATAAGAGAAAAGGCAACTGGCTCAGATGTAAAACTTCATTCCCAGGGAAGTTACTAGGACATTCAGATACAGGCCTGAAGGTATTCATCCCTTCTGATAAGGCATGACTGACTACACTATACTGAAAAACATTAGAAAATGTCATAAATGTCATAAATTATTCAAAACCCATTGAACTTTATGTTGTGGGGACTTTCCCCACCCTCAATGGATCAAGACCACTTTGAGCAATGGACATCTATGCTGCAATCATCACATTGCTTGATCCTTGAGCAGTGGTATCTTTTCTCTCCACTTTTATCCTTTCTTTCTCTTTTTTCTTTTCCTTATATATTTTCTTAAATGATGTTTTTTATATTTCCATAGATTATAACAACATAGTGCCACATACCTTCTTTCCATTGCAACCACACTGTTCTAAAATAAATCTGCTACACACACATAGAGATAGATAGATAGATAGATAGATAGATAGATAGATAGATAGATAGATAGATAGATAGATAGATAGATAGATCGATCGATCGATCGATAGATTCTGGTGATTCAGCATAATTTCACTCTAATCTTGAGAATTCTTCTTGTTTCTCTCACATACCACCCAGAGGCAATTAAACTACCTTCCCCTAAACCTACCGGCCAGACCAGAGCATTACATAATTGAAAAATCAGACAGGATTCCTTGGATGTGGAGGAGTGATCAGTGTGGTCCAAAGCTAATTAGGGTTTTCTAGTGTGACCTGGACCTACTGAAAGGTTTTCTGTGGGAGAAAGTCAACCACAGAGGGGGTTGTGAGAAGGACATTGACTTTCAATGGGTTACAGAAGGATATAACTATCAAGAGAAAGCCAAATGGTGATGGTCCGCTTTTTCTGAAATTATAATGATAATTTTTTTCCCCTAAGTATGACCTGGATATACAAGACCTGCTGAAAGGTTTTCTGGTGTAACCTATGCCTTTAGACAGGGTTTCCCTGGAAGAAAGCTCAGATGACTCTTAGAGAAGATTAATGGAGAGAAAGACACTAACCCTCTGCAGATTAGTGACAGATTTGAAAGGAATGACCACCCAAGAGTAGTCAAATATGGTTCATCCCCTCCTGATGGAATTAAAGTCTTTTGAAAAGAGAAGGCACCTACATCTCAGTTCTGTACTTTGCAACTCACTGTAATGGGATCTCCACTCTGGTTTTTGTGCCTTGAGAATGCATAAAAATAATAATCAGTCAACAGTGTATCTATGTCAAGTGGGAAGGAAAGAGTTAAATGTCTCCTCTCTTTCAGAATTTCATCAGTATATCCCAGTGCACCATATAAAGGAATACCAAAACTAAAAGGTTCATTCCTTAGCTTTATAGACGATTACTGTAAATGACAAAAGTTACATTTCAAAAAGTACTAAGGAGATAATTTAGGCGTACATCAGATGCATGCATTTGATACTGTGGTCTAAACTTCCTCTTGTGCCTCAGCCTCTACTTCTTGGTCACCTATCTCTGGAAATGTGAATACTCACAGGTATCTTGTTTTGTTAAACATTTCTGCTTTTGCACATACACTGCTCCTCACCAAGTCTGAGAAGAGACAGGTAACCATATAGATTTGTTTTCCTTTATAGAGAAGGTAAGTTTAGGGACCTTGTCATTGAATGCTGTGTTTTGGCAGGCTTCCATAATTTGGCAGATTTGGGAAGTGAAGAATCTAAATTGGATCCATATAAGCAGCTGATATTTACAGAACAAATTTTGTTTACTGTGTGCTAGTAAATATGAAAACATCCATCTACCTTAGTAAGAGATTTCCTGGAAATAAAAGCTTTAAAAGGTTGGTGATGACAATATGATAACATAAGAAATCTGATTGTGACAGTCTCCTTTAGGTGGATGTTAGCTTCAGAATCAGAGACTTCAATAAGAAATTCCACCTCATTTCTGTACGCTGCTATTCACCAAGCTTCTGAGACTCACACAGCTTTGTGGATATGCAGAGGTGCGTGACTGCCTTGAAGCTGTACTCTTGGATCTGTACTCTAGGGAGACTACTCACTAAAAGCTGGGGTTTGTCCTCAGGAAAAAGTAGTCAACTGTGAAATGTAAATGAAACTATAATAGAACTGTGTAATTATAGGGAGGAGAAAAGGGTTATTGCTGGAAGGAAAAAGTGGTAAGAATATGCATCCACACTTAGTTTTGTCTTCACAGTGATGAAATAAGCGTAAAGGTATATATATATCTAAAGGTATATACAACATTTCCAACTATGAAAAGCAGATGGCATAATGGGAACACATTATATATGTAGAAGTAGTGTCAGTAACCCATTGCAACCATAATTACTAACAAAATGCATGTTTTTGAATTTTTTTCTGGAAAACACTGGAATAATATTAATGAAAGAATAATAATAAAAAAATAACAACACTGGAAAAAATGTAAACAAATGAAGAGGATACAGGCTGTTGCAAATCTCAACTAGACAAAAGGTAATCAGGATAAACTTATCTGTGCTCCAGTAGCTTGTTTTTCACCCACATACACAATACAAACCCAGTAATTTTAAATGAGAAGTAAATTATTCAGAAGTAGATCTGGAAAATTAAGCCATCACCCACAGTCAAACATACCAATTACAGTAGCATACCAGATGATAAGGTTAACATCCTTACAGGTCACAAGTTATTTCAGAACACATCAATACCCTCAAATCAAAAGATACGGGTTAGTGACAGTTCTTTTCAAGATATTATCCATGTTTATCTTCCAGGTAGCCATGTGTCAGTATTGCTAGAAATATTTTTCTCTTGACCTTATCTATAGACAAGTGCTCGTTATTCAAATCTGTGCACCATGCAAAATAGAAAAGTAGGAGAGTTCCACTTAATGTCACATTCCTCTCAGTTACAGTGAATTTTGAGGAGAGGGGTAAAAAAGAACACTGTGAATGTACATTGAGACAACATATACCAAATAAAAGCTATATACAGGTAGACTTTTTTTCCTTCAAATTACTGTCTATGTCTTTTATACTGTGGGAAACTGCAGAAAAGCCTAACTGTAGCATACATACTGCAGCAAGTCACCAGTTCAGTAAAAATTGTGTGATAGTTCTCCCAAATGCAGGTACTATGTCTGGAAAATGGGAAACAGTACTCTTGTGTAAAAAAGAGTAGAGTGCCTCATCTGCAGTTATCAGCCTCTAGGACAATTGTCAGGGAAACCACCATTGTTATTCGAGTGTTTCGAGGAAGCTCTTAGAGGAAATGAGATTTCTTTATGGATGACCCCACTGCCTTCTTATAAGCAATTTAAGAATAAGAAATTCTCTGTGAGAAGATGGGCAGTCCTAGTGTTCTCACACTTGATTTATAGAGGTGGAAGAACAAGATGTTTTTGAAAAGCCACATCATGTCAATGTTAACAGAAAATTCACTAGATGGGAAGGAGATTTACTTCCATAGGAAAAACACCCCTTTAAAGAAGAAAAAAAAAAAAAAAGCAAAAGTTTAGTCTTCTGAGATGGGGGAAATGTAGCACCATCTTATGTATTTATAAAATGTGTTCTTTAAACAGTGCAAAGAGAGTCAGCCCTAAGGATATGGATCTTCTGCACACTTTTTCACAGTAAAGCTCTTCTCCTCAAATAGTAGCAAGTAGGTGGCTGTGGGCACAAACTGCTTTCTAGTCAAGGGACAGATCCAACTGGAGGACTCATTTAGAAATGGAGTGACTACTCAAAGGAAAACTAGCTAGACTCTTCAAAACTCTGGGGTCAGGTGGAATAATATGCAAAACTTGAAGTGCATAGCTGAGCTACACAAAATCATTGTAATTGAAAAGACAAAAGAGTGAACAGCTGACACAAGGAAATAAGATTTACACGTCCACCTGTTTATAGATATGAATTTGATTTTGTAGGTAGACTTGGTGATGTATTTTGTTGTGTAAAGGAGGGTTCTTATTGCAGAAGAGGATTTGCTGCTTTATTCTAAGAGCCAACTGACTTCCAGACAATCAGATAAAGAAATCCAGGGGCAGACCATCTACTTGCACAGCATGGAGAGAAGGCCACTGAAAGTTATGATAATGTTCATATGGGACTCAAAGTCTTAAGTTAAGAATGGCAGCACCACGATGTTAGGTTGACTAGACCTCCCAAGCTCTGCTTTTCCTTTACCTGGAAAAGAGCTGTTCAAAGAAGATGAAAGGGTGGAAAGGCACAAATAGTTCTCTGATCAGGAAAATTGCACAGCATGTTGGAGATAACCCTAGAGGAAGGACTTGAAATTATTTACTTGGATGGAGAAGGGCAGGGCCTTTTGAAACCCTATTGGTTTGTTGGTTTTTCCAACAGCAGATGAAACTGAACACAACTTCTGTGATACAAATCAGCATGTGCTTATGTGAGTGTTTAGTTTATAAATTGAATACAATTAAATTTGAAGGGCTTTCATCCTGAATCTGATGAAAATAATCATGAAAGACTGTACTGTGTCACAGAAGGATGCAGAAACCCTCTTTGAGCTGTATATATCATATCTGAGAGTTTGGTTACTGTAGAAATGACAATTAGGAAATAATAATCAAGAGGTTACTGAACCCAGTAGTGTACTTATGAACTTGTGCCACTGAATTGAGATTAGATTTAATTCTGAATGTAAATTCCAGATTCAGGACAGGCTGTTGACGCTCTTCTGAGAAAGAAAAGTCTGTGTGTGAACTCCTTTTCAAGGTAAACATATATCTTCACCGCTAATGACTTAGGTGCCATGGCAACAAGAAAAGGGACTTCTGTAAACCCTCTTAGTGTTAAGAACAATACGACTTATGAAAGCAGCTGTGAAGGGCACTGAGTAGGTCTTTCCCCCTTAGTTTCACTCAGCTGCCTGGCAAAGTTTCTTTCTTTGCATTTGTCTTAGTTGCATTATATATATCTTTAGCTTGCTACACTACAAGAGATTAAATGAAGACTTAGGTTGAGTTAAAAAAGTTATTTAGATTATCATATTTTAGAGAAGTGCCACTTGCCTTTGCATACTTTATAAAATGTTTTACTAATCAGTTAGAAAGTGAGATCTCACACATGGATTTAGTGACACAAGTGTCTCAGGGCCAGTCAACAAATTTATTCAAAACTAAGGATAAGAATAAAAAGGAAATGTTGGGTTCTCTGTAAATAAATTCCATTTCAATATGAATGGCAGACATATCACATATACATAAGGTTAGATGTGTATCACTAAATTATGTTTGAGAGAATGTATGGGCTTATCTGTGTCTGGCACGGTAAGTGCTTACATTAGTCCTATAAATTCACAGCTAATTCAATGGTTGATGCCTCATTAAGCTAATTATTGATACATTGATAATCTTTGCAACTTTTCAATATGTCATTGACAATAACTAAATACCTAAATGAGCATTTTCAAGATATCAGATATGAATCTCCTATTACTATAGATACTGTAGGAAAGGCTTTCTAAAAGTTAACAAAACTTTAAAAAAAATGCATTATATAGAATGTCTCTTCAGCATAAGATAACAATATTTCTGCAAATGACTAAAATTTTATGATATCTAAAATAAACTAAACATGTTCAAATGGAACACAGGGAAGCCCCCTAGAAAGAGAGAAACCCCAAACAAACAAATGAACAAACAACCCAAACAAGCAAATATCCCAGGGCTGAAAATAAACTGACATAAACCTAGAATTTCAAAATAAATGGCAAAATCCATATTATTTTGATTTCTCTCTCTCTATCCCATTCATCATTGGATAAATAATTCAGTTAAAAAACCATAATTTTAGATACTTCATGTTTTTTCTATGTCTCTTACATGCATATACAATGTAGGTGGCTTTTCCAGATACAGAGATCCCTCTTTTCAAAATAAATAAAAGACAGAAGCTGAAGCTGAGTTTCTTCCATCATGAAATTAAATCTTATTTAAAACAAGAACTCTCTTAAGGAAATCCATTTAGAGGTGTATGGAAATATTTGACTTTTAGGAAGCATTATGACAACAGCAGCTGATGAGATTCACTTGACATCATGGAGATAAAATCATCTCACAGCAACTGCACAAAATTTATAATATACAGTCCCAGAGCTTTTCCAAGAAAACTATTCACTCCATTTAAGTCCATAGTTACTGATGTTTTACAACAGCACACTAATTTTAAAAAATCAAGTTTTAAAACATTGATGCAGTTTATAAATTGTAAAAATCCCAAAAGTTTAGAATTACAAGTATAAAAACACAATATGTAAAAAGACCCTTAAAACCTGGTGCAGGGCTCTAAAATAGGGTATTCTCACCTTAAATATCTAAACATTGTTTCCCTACCCCAAAAGACAAAGTATGAAACTTATAACTTAACTGTGCCCAACATAAAATTTAATAATTACTTTTACATTTTATCTCACCTGAGATTTTGATCTTATTTACCTATTTACTATTACTATTACTGATAAGTCTAATTATTCCTCTGTATTTTTTTGTTCTCTAAGTAAAAGAGGCATGCACTACTTATTCCTGGCACTGTCTAAAAAAGTTTTTACAGCTTGGGGATCAACTGTTTCAACCCAAGCACTTTGTTCCCTGCCCAGTATTCTGACACATGCCATGTGCTACTAAGGATTTGATGAATGAAATGAAAGCATGTGACCACCTACCCACACACCTTGGCAGAGGTGCACTCCATACACGCCGACCACCTCCCAGGCAGGTGAGCTTGTTAGCACCTTCCAGGCGATACCCAGGGAAACAAGAAAAGATCAAGGAATCTCCAACACCAAAATGAAAACCAATTCGCCGACTGAAGGCAGGAACACCAGGATCATCACACGGCTCCAGATCATATTCTGCAGACAGTAAAACACAATATATCATTATCTGGACAAGTTGTCCACAAGGAAAAAAGCAAGCTTACGAAATTGCTTCCATTGTGTGAGCATAGAACAGCTGGAAAACACGTATTTCAGAGTTGTGTTCTCTACTAAAACCCAATACTGTTTCTATAAGTCTATTATGCCTATATATACTCTAATTACATAGCTAATGTGTCCTACCCACACTACATCCATTTTCTTAATTTCAAGAGCTGTAATCAGCTTGTAATGTAAGTGGCTTACTATAATTTTGTTTAATTAGCTCCTTTGTATACAATTCTAGTTTCTTTTCATCTGAACTCCCAAACAGCTTTAGAAGTGAGACTTACAGTTGAAAGAAATCATTATGTAATGAAGAAAATCTAATTAAAAATCAAACAAAAAGTTAGGTGAATGTAAGACATATGAACACATTTTCAAAAAGTATTCTTTTATAACTACACATCAAGAAAAATTCAGGAGGAGCCAGAATAGACTAATGGGGAAAAAATCAGGGCTATTACATAAAAAAGAAAATCAAACTCAAAAAATTTATAAGTTGTTGTTTGTTTTTTTTTCCCATCTCCAAACCATATGCTATGGAAGTATCACTTTTTAGTTATACTGCTTTTTCATACATTTTTTTTCCTTAGATATCCACTACCAACTACTTTGAGAAAACACATTGAAAGAGAACAGCTTAACATCTTATGGAAAAAGTTTGGGTTTATATTCTTCAGAATATGATGCAAAAGACCCAAGAGATCTCTTCTAGTGACAGATGAGAAAAAATGTTTTCTAGAACATTAACCTTGGAGGCCAGTGGAAAGTAGGGTCAAATCTGCTTATTTAGAGGAAAAGACTCCATTTAGTTAGGAAAGAAACTAAACCCAAGTTTCTGAGTGAGTGTTTAAACAAGTGATATATGGAATATAATAAATTGAAAAAATCCTTCCCTTTAGTAAATGTCTTGTAGGAAAGTTCTGAATATTAAAGGCTATTTATAAACTACATCAGTTTCTACTGACAAATGTCCTAAGTTTAGAAAACATGATCTTACTACCTCTGCTCAGTACAGCAGATGCTAAGCTAGACATGGAAACAGCCTGTAGTATACCTTTAGGCGCATGGCAAATTTCATGACAAATTTCTATGTTTGATGATATTCAAAACAGGTGTTCTCACTAAACACTTCTTACTAAGAAATATATTCTGATTTTGTGAAAGTACAAATACAGAATCATCTATTTATTTTGCAAGGTTAAAATACCTCATAGTATTTCTCAAAATGTATATTTAATATAAATAATGGCATATGCTGGATTTGTATGTTGCAGACTAGTAGATAGGACATAAATCTTCAATTGTGTTCCAAAATTCTGTGATCCATATCTTTTGTTACTGCACAATTTTTCCCCTTGCATTCACAATATTTTGTGGCTTTTTTCTACAACTTGGCAAGTGCTCTACTCTTTAGACTTTGTGATAAACAAATTATCAGAGAAATTGTTACTATTTGTATTTGCATTTCAAGCTTGTAAAACTGCTGACCTCTTTTTTGGTGAACCCAAAGTATCCAGAATGAATGTATTTTAGCATTTAACAGGAGAAAATCCAACACTATTGCTCTAATCAGTCAAGTAGATTTTTCCTTCTTTAAATAAGCAAGTTAAATGAGATACATTATTCATAAATAGCATGGTCATCTGTAAAAATTGCCAGTTCTCAACAAAACTTATTGTCTTTCTGTTCTCGAAAAATGACGCAGAAGAGTTGGATGTGAACTCCTGATGTTCTCCTTCCATAGAATATCCATGTGCACATGCACTTCAACTAGCACTTGATTAATTCATATATGTCATGGGACAAGTGGAAGCTTTGGACAAGCCCTGCCTTAGCCTCAGAACTTGGCAGCATCTTAAATTTAAGGACTTAGTCTGGTCCACAAATTTGAATGATGGCAAATTAGGTCTATTTATAAAAAAAACTATTTATTAAACAGAGATAACAGACCAAATATCCTAATCAGAATTACTACAGAGTATGCATCTAAAGAACAACTAGTAGATTACAGCCTAGCATAAAACAGTGCACTATTTCAAGGTACCTATAATAAAGCTAGCAAAAGAAATAATATTGTAATTTACCAGCAAAATGACAATAATATACACAGATTTCATCACTTAACCCCTGGGGAGTAACTGTAAAACCGGCGTCCCTACTCATGGGAGAAACTCCACACTTTTCCAGGATCATGCATAGAGGATTTCTGCTTTGTGAAAGTTTGTTGTGGCTTTTCTAGCTTGTAAGTGAAGTGTCTGTCAGGAAGAAATCCAGCTTACGTTCCAGATCTCACTTCAAAAGTAAGGTGTTAATTGGCAGTTGGAGATGCCAGACCACTGGCCATTTTGGCTATGGCTCCAAAACAACTCCTCACAGGACAGCTCATCCTGTTTGAGTTATCTCACCAGCTAGCAAACAACAGATGAGCTCTTGTTGAGGGGTGAGATGCCCTGCTACAATATGCACATCTATAATTCTACCTCCGAGTAATGGAGGTAGGCAAAGAAAATTATTAAGAAATGTATATTAGATGTCATCTAGTTTTAGAAGACTGTAAATAAGAAGCAGTAACAAATGTTTCACGTATCTTAAAGAGATTATTTTTTATAAATATATCAATAGCTAATAAATATGTTATCTTTATATACATATTTTCTATTTCTAAATCAGTCTTCGATTTAGAGTCCTTTATGAATCTGACTTGGCATACCATTGCTTTTTTAAAGTTTCAATACTTTAGAACAACTTAGTTCCTTTCTTCTGAAGCAGTACTTCTATGTTTGTAATTTTTTTCCCTTATTTTTTCTCCAAACTTCTTTTTCAACAATTTTAATGTTTCTGTGAGAACAGGGAAAACTCAAAGTAAGTCAAATCACCAACATTCTCAATTCTCTTGGCCACATTTTTAAACCTTAACCAGTTTTCTATGATAGAAACTACACAATTGTACTTAACTTTTTCTATTTTTTTTTTTTTTNTAATTTTTTCTTTTTTTTTTTTTTTTTTTTTTTTTACTTTACAGTGTTTTATTATGTTTCTGTTATCTGCACGTGAAATATGAACTGGAACAGTTTCAGGGTATTTAGCAGTAAAGAATTCATTACCTGAAAATGTTATGTTGAAACCTTCGTAAGAAATTGAAAAATCAGATATAAATCGAAGCTGTGCAGTAAAATTTCCAAAGAGGCCGGCTTTAATTGTAGGGGGCAAGACTGAGCCAGTCAATCTGGCTACTGGTTCTGTGAAGCTCCCATCTTCAGTGATGAGCAGATAGTCATGAGAGCTCTCAAGGTGAAAGGTGTGAAAAACCAGCTGTACACCTTTAAAGGAATTAAAAAGGGAGGAAAGAAAAGCATTTAATAGTAAGACTTTCTATTCCTTCATATGTAGGTGACACAGAAAGCAATTGAGAAAAAGTTAAAATCAAAATCTAAAATTCTGAAAATAAAGTTTGCAGAAAACACATGAGCTCAACTGAATAATATGTACAATGTGGATGCTTGTTTTGCTCACTTGAAATCAATATTTCCCATAACAGAATCAACGGCATCCAGTGCTATTTTTATACAACACTCCAAAAACTCAAATTTGTATTATTTAGGTGTTATTCAAATTCCTGTATGTCTCTTTAACTTACAATATCTACCTTGATTTCAGTATTAAATAGTTGACAAACTTTAAAACTTGGCTGAAATTTTGTATTTGTGTTTTATTTTGCATTTCCTCCAACACAATTCTGGTTTTTAATTCTAAGCTTCAGGGAAGTTTCCAAACACAAGGACAGAGCATATACAAGTTTTATGTACAGTCTTACATCAATACAGATTCCTCTTTTCTGGGACTGATCATTTACCTGACATCAGGACTGTTTTCTCATTTGCCAATTTCCAATCCAGTAATGAATTAAATTTTGATGTACAGTTCAGTTTTCAAATACAGTAAATTTTCAAATATAATAAATGTGATAAATTTATAAATTTAGTGTGAGGAACCACATTCTTCTTAGCACATTTTCTCATATATTTTACATTTAAAAATATCTTATAAGTTTTTAAACAAAACGATCAAACAAACCGATCTTTAAGGAGATTTTAAAAAGTAGAAACTTCCCATATACTTCTCAGTAAATTTTATTATGCTTTGCTTAAATGGTATGTAACACATTATTAGTACTCTCTGGGCTTTTTCATTAGATTATTTTACACATTCTCCTAATGGATAATATGACAAGATCAACTATGCATTCAAATATTACTCTACTCTATACGTAACATAAAGATTTAAGTTTTTGCTCTAATGGTTCAAGTCTGAAATCTAAGGTTACCTAAACATAGATTGAATCTGTTCCTTTATGTTTAATAATAGTGCAAAAGAAGAGCCATCAACAATGTCCTGACATCTTTGATGGAAAGAAATTTAGAGCTATTTAGCAAGTAGCTATTAGTTTCCCATATTTTATTTCTTCTACTCTTTTCTATTTTTCTGAGATTAAAACACATTGCCTCTGGCAACTGTTAAAAATAGCTCTTCCTTTGGAAAAGAAACACAAACAGAAAATCACACCTTTGAAGGTATTTATTTTGGGAAGTTAAACTTCTTCCACAAAGGAATGGCAGAAAGTCCTGGTTTAACTCAGAAAGGACATTTTTTTTTTTTTTAGCTATGTGTGTCATATTTTTTTTCCATACAAATATTATATATATTTAAATCATATTAGACACTTACCCTTGCCATGGGACACTTCAATAGTCCAAGTGCAGTTTAAAGAGTTTGGGTAAAAATCAGGAAAACCTGGAGAAAGAACAGTTCCACTCTTCCCATGAATGTATCCACCACATAAAGCTTAAGAAGAGGAAAAAAAAAAAGTCATGCACAAAACATATCTTATAAAAGGGTTTTAGAGAGAAAGAGAGAGTGAGAAAGAAAGATAGAAATAGACTTAAAATTAAAAATAGAGTCAAGGATTAAAATCAGAATTTAATTAATCCAAAGCTTCAATGTTCATTTTGACAACAAATTTCTTCTAAATTAGACCTTGAAAAGGAGTTTATTTTTTATCTACATCTCTCCTGTTAGTTAGCAGAATATAAAAATGAGTAAAATTTTTATTGCAAGTATTAATTCCTATTACAGTAGTAAGTAAGAAATGAGTTTTTTTGTGAAGTAACAAAAAATTTCTTTCTGCTACTTTTCTTTCCCTAAATATTTTGAAAGGCATACATTCAACTGCATTTTTAACAAACAAAAATACTTAAGTAAAAAACAATTTTTTTTCAAATGGGTAAAAGTTTGATGATTACTAGGATGCTCAGGGGGAAAAAATTGTAATTTCCTCTTTTTCAAAGATTTATATTGTCCCATCATAAGTAATTTATTTGTAATTTAATATTTTGGAAGACATAAAAACTATGCTAGAAAACATTTTATGCATATTAGAATTTATTAAACTAGGCTGTTCAAATTTGCACAGCAAATTAATTAAAGTTTAATATTTGCATGCTGAATTGCTCACAGATCTTATAAATACAGCATGACTGTGCTTTTCACTCATCTCTTGTTGTCCAGTTTTTATGCCATCGTTTTTTTTAAATTTTAATATACTAAATATTTAAACAACAAAGCAACAAAACATTAAGATGCTTTCAGTCTTCTTCCTCACATAGAGTGATACAATTGCCATTAACTAGATGAAAAATACACATGACAAAATATTCAATAAACTTTCAGTATCTTTATGTAGATTCAAGTACATACATATACATACTTGGTTTATAGCTTATATTCTTTTTTTTTCAGTTCTTAGTAGACTAAGGTTTTTGTTAAATTTTAAAATTTTTTTTAGTATTTCTAACTTTTACATATATATTTATAAGTAAATAGAAGGAAAGTAAATGCTTCCAACTGTTTTTTTTTTACCTGAATATAGTTTTTTCTGCATACACATATGAATTAAAACACATTTGACTAAACCCACAGTAAATATATGGTTGATAACAATACTTAATAATAAAAACCAGCATTACAGACATCAGGTTTGCAGTGCCATCAATGAACAATAATCCTTTCATTCAAAAATCCTTATTCTGCAAACACCACAGAAGAAAGAAAAATATTTGACTGTGCAACATTACTTAAAGCAGATATTATGTATTCCAAAATAATTTACATATTTTAAACAAAGTTAAAAATATGGAATTGATGTGTTTTAATTTAGCTCTCACTCAAAAATTATTTTCATATTCCCCTTGGCATTAGCTTTTTTTGAGAATGACACATTACTTAGAGGGAACTTGGGCCACCTTGTATTTGTACACAAGTTTATTCTTTGTTGGCATTAAACTAAACAACATGCTTTTCCCTTAGGCATTTATTCTGCTAAATTAATTTCTGAAGCTAAAATTTTGAGAACATCAGTACTCTACAGACGAGTGCAAAATGCTCATTTCCACCTCAGTTAAATCTGTCACATTCCAAAAATTTGGGTCAGAACTTGCTGAGCCTAAAAAGGCAAATACACTAACAGAATGATTACCTAACAGAGTGTGAGTTTTATTCATGTTTTTAGACTAGTTAATACAATGGAGTTTAATCTGTGAGGAAAAGAAGAAGAGACTGATTGTAGGTTGAACCCTTGTGTGCTGCCTGCCTAGAGAACATACCCCAGAAAGGCTCCACATTTTCTCATACACTCACATGAAAGTGGGTGAAGGACCTGGGAAAAAAATCCTTTTCAAGAAGTGAAAATTAACTAGATCTTCCTGAAATTCAGCATTCATATGCATACAAAGGAGTTAAATATTGATATTTTTACTGAAAAATACATCCACACATTTTATTGCAAAGTAAGTAGTAAAAGAAGAAAATACTATTGGAATTGATGCATTCATCAATTCATCATGGCAAAGCAAACAAGGTAAGAAACCCATAAAAACAATGAAAAATTCTAAAAATGCTTTGTATCTGTACTTGTAAAGGAGGAATGAGTTGTAGTGATTAGAAGCTGAGTGAGTTTGAACACTAGATTAGCTAACTTCTATAATAATCTTTCGGTAGTTTAGATGTTTTGAGCAAAGGGCCAGAAGGCTGTAGTGAGAGTCAGAAGAAGACTAGTGCTCAGATTTACTAAACCAGTTTAAAACAGAGTGAGAAACTAAAATACTTTGCTGAATCTAACTCTAAATTTGTCCTACATTCCACTGTAATCAATGAAAATCTTGGACCCAAAAAGGAAATTACAAATACATTAATGTAAGTAATTCACTAAAGCAAGAGCCTTTCTTTGCTGTTCTGTGGTTTCTGTAAGAGGGATTTTGTAATAACTATACAAGGATTCCATTAAGAAATTAGGTTGATTAGTGGTTCACAGAAACAGAACTTAGCAAAAAATTCCAAATACAAAAAAGAACACTGAAATATTTGTGAATGCGGTTATGCTGCTTTTGGCTGGGGTAGTTATTTTTCTTCTCAGTATGGGACTGTGTTTTGGATTTGTGCTGAGCTGGTTGATAATATAGAAATGTTTTTATTATTGCTGAGCAGGTTTACACAGAGCCAAGATTTTTTCCACTTTTCATACGTCACACTGGTGAGGAAGTTGGGGGTGAGTGAAAGATTAAGAGGAGACACAGCAGGGACAGGTGACTGCAGCTAACTCAAAGAATATCCCACACCATATGGCATCATGCTCAGTATATAAAATGGGGAGAAAAAGGGTAAACAGAGAATTTCGGACTGATGTTATTTGTTATTTTGTCATCCTAAGTGACCATTACATTTGATGGGGCCCTGCTCTCCTGGAGATGGCTGAACACATGCTGTCCTTGGGAAGCAGTGAATAAATGCAGTGGTTTTCTTTGCTCGCGTGCACAGCTTTTGCATTTCTTACTAAACTGTCTTTATTTCAACCCAGGAGTGTCATCACTTTTAGCCTTCTGATTCTCTCCCTGATCCTGCTGGTGGGAGTAAGCAAGAAGCTGTGCAGGGCTTGACTGCTGGCTGTGCTTAAACCATGAAGTAATTCAGCATTTTAAAAAATGTTTCATGAAAGCTCTAGATAGTTTTATGCTTCATATCCACCAAAACATTTAATGAACTAATCAAAATTTCAAAACAAAAATATGTTAAGAAAATTACTTACATTGGCTGATTACTTACGTGGTCTATCTTAGTATTGAGCATCCTAAATTTTAAGCATTTTGGTATGCAGTATTTAGAGTTTAAAATATAAATTAAGTTTGTTGTCTTTCTTTTGAAAGTATTTGTTGTATGGCACCATTTTGATTCACAGCTGAACAATGGCACCGTACAAGAATCTGAATTTTTCTATTTGTGAATTATGTGCCTGGTTTTTTTTCAGTACTTCACTGAAAGCTGATACAGAGATGTAAAGCATGGCTTTTAGTAACGATAAAATGATTTTTAAAAAGTGTGGATCCTGCTGCAATTGAAGGGAGGTAGTAGCAATTACAAGCTTAATTAGTTTTGAAAAATAGTACATTAACTTCTGTGGACTTTAAAGCTGCCATCTGAAGAGCTTGACACTTACCATCACAGCTGGGTAATGCATGGTTCCACTGATGGTTTCTTTCACATATGAGAGGTTCTTCATCACTCAGGGTATATCCTGGATCACAGCTGAAGGTTACTGTGGAGCGGATATTAAAGTTGTTGCCATGGCGATGGCCATTCACAGGAATTCCTGGGTCAAGGCAGGAATCTGATTCCAGAGTAACACCTGAAACACAGATTTAATTTTGTTTTTTCACCTTTTTTTCAGACAGTGAACAGAAAAATAAAAAACCTCAAACAAAAAACAAAACGAGGAAGACAGGAGAAAGAAAGAGCCACTAAAAGATCCTAGTTAGCATTTTCAGAGAACTGATATGAAATATAAAACCCTTTCACTACCTGTTTGATTCACAGAACAGTTTTCCAGTTTTAAGTTTCATAGAATAGAGTCCAAATGAAAAAGAAAAAGACTGGAGCTTTAAAGTATATTTTGTCAATCAATTACAAACACCAAACCAACAAAATCCCTGGACATCTGAAACTATAGGAAGATACTACAGTTCGAAGTATGAATAAAAATTTTGCTGGTATGTAAATCATATTTGATTATTTCATCTATTCAGTTTCTGATACTGCAGGACAACTCACTTTTTCTGCATAGTTATTATTATTTGGTAAAACAAGAAAAAATGTCAAAAAATTGCAATTAAAGAGCTCACAAACTACTGAATTCTTACAGATATTATCTTATCCATGAAAAAAAATGAAAGACAAATAATATAGCTTTCACAATTTTATAACTCTCATCTGACAGAAAGAGTCTCCAGTAATTATGTCTTAAAGGAAAGATTAAATAGTTTTTTGAAACTAACCTGGAGCTATCCAATGAAAAAAACTCCCTGAAATTATCAAATGAAGGCTCATTAACTGAACATTATACATTGTGATTCTAGTGATAGCAAGTGATTGTGGAATTTAATAATAGAATGAACAATAATGTATACACATGATGGAAAAAATAGAGACTTTCTATTGGGATGGCAGGAATTTCTATTCTTTTCTGTTACTATGTGTGGTGAATTGACCTTGTCTGGCTGCCAGTCTCCCACTCAACTGCTCTCTCATTACCCCCTTCAACAGTACAGGGGGAGAGAATAAGGTAGACAATAACATGAAGAAACTCAAGAGCTAAGACAAGGACAAGAAGATCACTTAATAATTGCCATCACATCTCAAATTACTCAATTTGAGAAAAAAATAGTTTAATTTACTGCCAATTAAAAATAGATTAGGATGGTGAGAAACAAAACCAAAAGCTAAAATACCCTGACACCCTCGCCCCTGTATTAGGCTTGCATGGCCAAGTGTTTGTAGACAGGGGTGGCTACAGGATTGGCTTCTGTGAGAAGCTGCCATAAACTTCTCACATGTCCAACAGAATCAATGTCATCTGGCATCAGGATGGGGCTGCTGAACACCTCAGAGATGGTGGTAGAGCCTCTGGGATAACATAGTTAAGAGGGACAAAAAGCAGCTGCAGAAAAACAGGAGCCATAGAGAAGAGAGAGAAAGTGAGAGAATTCTGAGACACTAAGGTCTGTGAAGAAGAGGGAGGAGGTGCTGAAGGTTTGGAAGATCCTGCAACCCATGCTAGAGACTGTGGTGAGGCAGCTGTCCTACTGCAGCCCATGAAAGCTCACAGGGGATCAGAGACCCACCTGTAGCCTGTGCAGGACCCCCCCACAGGAGCAGATAGGTGCACAAAGGAGTCTGTGATCTTGTGGGAAGTCTGTGATTTTGTGGGAAGTCCGCACTGGAACTGGCTCCTGGCAGGATCAGTGGCCTGGTGGAGATAGGAGCCCATGTTGGAACAGCTTTCCTGACAGGACTTGTGACACTGTGGGAGACCCACATTGGAGCACTCTGCTCCTGAAAGATTGCACCCCATGCCAGAGCCGTTAATTAATAACTGTAGATCATGGGAAACATTCAAATGTTAAATATTCATAGGAGACTGTCTCCTTGGGGAGAAACCCAGTGATGGAGGAGAAGAGTCTGAGGCATCCTTCCACCAAGGAGGGAGGAGCAGCAAAGATAATGTGTGATAAACTGATCACAAACCTCATGTCCTGTCGCCCTGCACCTCTCAGAAGGAGGAGGTAGATAAAATTGAACGTGAAGTTCAGCCAGAGAAGAATGAAGGGGTAGGGGGAAGGTGTTTTTAAGATTTGAGCACCCGAGATCTAGCCATGGTTGCCCCACCACAACTGCCTTCTTCACAGGCATTTCCTAATTTTTTAGCCCTCCAAAGGGCTAAAAAGGTGCTGGTCCTCTCAGCTGCTTGTGCATCTCTAATCATCTCTGTGGAAGTTGTATTCTCAGTTTACTGCTTCTACCCTGCCCTGTTTATCCAGGACTACCATAAAGCCTCAGGAACAAAGTAGGAGGAATTCAAAACTAAGGAAAAAATTGATTTATCAGGGCATAAAGCGAAGGGTTCAGAACTATAGATATAAGTGTTGGAAGCAGGACTGCAAATAAAAATATCATAAATAATGACTAGCTTTCACAGAGAAATATTATCTCTACCCTCCAGCTCTTCTTATATCTCACTTAGAATTCAGATTTGAAAGCTTATGATCTAGTTTTCATGAGGTAACCCTGACACACTTAAATTCCAGACAAATAAGTTTCTCTAGACTTGACTGCATACTCTTAATGCAAATTTACCATGTTATCTAACACAGTGCATTTTTAGATTCCCTTTACCTGGATAAAATTGCTTAATATAGTCTCAAAGAACCCATTTAAATCTATAATATTCTGCACTATAAGTGCCCTTAATAATTTCATCTGTAAGAAATGTTAACTTTGATACACATTATGTTTTTTTCAGACAAATCATACTTCATATTTTGAAATATGTTAGTGTAGGTGGAGGTCCACAGCAGCACTCTTAAAATTCGTTCCTCGTAGGGCAGCCTACCACCCCTGCCTGAACACATCAGCTGCTTTGGCATTCTGAGTCACACATAACAGGTAAACTCATCAGCTTCTTTTTGAAATGATAATTCAAAATTACATTGACTCTATTGTTTCACATATTTGCAGGAAGACCAAAAGCTATGGGAGATGTATCAACTTCCAACAAATAAACTCAGCACAAGCAACAGAGTTTCATTCCCAGGGAAAAATATTCAGTATGTAAGTTTCAACAACCATGAACATAGCCGAAAAGAAATAATTTTTCTTTGATTCTTTGCTTGAAGATTTGATTCTTTTTCTTAACAGGAGATAACCTAAAATTAAATAATAAGCAATACTGAGAGTCTTGACTACAAAAAGATATGAGAAATTCTGGCCCAACAGTCATGTAGTTGGAAAATAGCTGTAAAGAGTTGATTGAGAAGGAGCACAGGCAATAGATCAAATTCTAGGACAGGCTGTAATTATTAGCTACTTGGGACCATGACACTATTATCATGCTTTACCCCCTTTTCCTCTTCATATTTTTCCTAAACAAATACAAACCTTTCAATAACTCCTTATGTGTCATATTTTCCATGTTAGGAACCTTCTACTCTTTTTAAACTGTATACAATAATCTCCAAACTGGATACAATAGTCTCCCTGGTTATCAAATGAAGTGAAATAATTTTTGAACCAGTCCTAGATAAAACAGTCCCATAAACAAAACAAGTGTTATTTTCTGAAATTGTCTTTTTGGTTTTAGATGGTTAAATATAATGTCTAAAAAATTCAACTTTTTGCAATACTACTACTACATTTTTGTCTAGATTATATAAATTCCATGTGACATCCAAATCTTTTTCTATTATATCTCTATTTTGTATTTATGTTGTTATTTCTCCTTCCCCATTTAGGCTTAGTGTATTTCTTTATAGAATCAAATTGGTTTTGTTTTACACTCTTTCTTGAGTTCATCTCACTTGTTTTGAATTCTAATCTCGATAATAATGCTTGCTATAATTGTAGGTTCAAATAGTATTCAAATTGTAACTGTTCTTATATTGTCATCAAAATTATTAATAAAATATTTTTTTTCACATCACAGAGATCACATAACAATTTAGGGTGGAAGGAACCTCTGGACGTCATGTAGTCCAACTCTCCTGCTGGAGCAGGGTCAGCTAAAGCTGGTAGTACAGATGGATCCATTTCTGGATATATTTTTAGTATCCCCAAGGATGGAGATTTCACAGCCCTTCTGAGAAACTTTTTCCTGAGCCCACTGTGCCTTATTGCACTGCAATAATTTAATCCACACTAAATTTCTATTTTTTTTCTCTGAAAGAGTTCTAAAAGCCTTATAAATGTCACCACAGAACTGTTTCATCCCCTTTCCATTTCCAAATCTACAAAAGCAGTTAACCTGTCAAGAAAGAAATTAAGTTTGTTCAACATAGTCATTTTTTATCAAATAAAAATAATTTTTTTTATCATTTTGTTTATCAGTTTGAAACTAGTATCTTTCAAGAGCAAAGATAAAACTATTGTCCTTGATTCTTCTGGTCCAAATATCTTTTTATTTTTTTTTTTCCTTCTCTATCCTTACTTGGAAAAGTGTGTGCCCTTCAGAATTTTTTTTAAATTTCCTTACATATTTGAATTTTCAGACATAATTTTCAGTGGAGTGGTCATTTTGCTTGGCCTCTGAGTATAGCACAGGGAATTTCAACAGTCCCCGATGAATAAAATATATTTAATTCATTCAATGTTGTGTAGTAGTCTCTCTCCATATGCCATACTCTTACCTTGAAAATCTTCACTTAATTACGTTAAGTATATGGTAAAAATTATTATTTTCTGCAAAAGTTGCAAAACAGGAACAAAACATTTAGTCTTGTCTGCGACAGCTGATTTTTGGTCAAATTTTTTTTGAGTAATTTTTTTCCCCTTATTTGAATATATTTGTAGATGTTTTTGTTACTGTCTTTCTGTCTCTTGTTCTTGGAACTAAATATGTACTTCAGATTTTTCTGTTTATCCTAAGATATCTGTGTTATTCTTTAATTGCTATCTCTAACAATATTTGAATATATCCAATATTTGCATTACTAACTCCTGAGTTACATCATTAAAACGGATTTTTAAAGAGTTATGAAACCTTTCTCAAAAATTATAAAAACAAAATTAAAAAAAAAAAACAAAAACACAAAAACACCTAAAATGAAACAAAGCCAAGGAAAAGCAACAAAAACAAAATAAAACCAAACCAAAATAAAACCATCAAAAAAAACCCCAATAGTTTTCTGTTGGGCTTTTCATCCTATTTCTTTTAAAAATGACTTTCAGAATTTATTTTTGAGGACTCAACGGCATTCATGTACCAATCTGCCAAATCTGATGATTTAGATTTTTTAAAACTATTCATTTAATCGCCATGTAGCTTCATTCTTTCACTTACGAATCATAAACTTTATTATTTTATGGTCACTTTCTCAAAAACTGTCTTTCATATTTAGCTTCTGTATTGATTCTTCTTAGCCATAGTAAAATGGACTGCTAAACAAAAAATCTTCCCCAATATTTTAAATCTTTTTCCATGGACTGTATCTTGCCACAGAAAATTGTATGAATCTTTTTCTCACACCCAGGCTGTTCAAAAGATTATTATTTCCTCAAATGAAATAGTGTAAGGAAGTATTTTGTTATCATGGCTAAAACTGATTGAGGGCTGTCTGACTGATTTCAACACCTTATCCAATCCAAGAAAATTGCATATTTCAGAGACTAAAACTTTCTTTTTCTGAAACCTAATCTAAACAAATACCTGATTTTATACACTGTAAATAAAGAAATATCTCTATTTTTTTATGGCTGCTGGTTTTCATTAAGAAAAATCACAATATTGATTTTGTAGATTTTTTTCAATGGCCCCAATGAGGAACATTTTTTATTAAGATGGGTAACCTTTGATGTTAAAACAAGTTCCCTGACTATGTAAGATAATTGTAATGTTTATCAAATATATATTTATGTAGAGTGTAATATTATTGTCTCAATGCATGACTAAAATATGACCTATTTTTCTGATAAATTTTGGGATAGAAGGAAATATTAGACTACAAAAAACATGGACTCTATTTAATAAAACATTTGGATTTAAGAAATAATTGAACAATTTGCTTTGTAAATGATCAAGTTCTCTTATATAAGGAAAGAAAAAATTTAAATATACTTTAATAAACAAAGGAAAAATTTACATTAAAGGAATCTCAAGTAAAGTATTTCTGTTTTCATTTAAGAAAAGGATTAAGACTGCACAATCAACTTCACAGAATGAAGAACCAAAAACCCCCAACAAAAACAAAAATAAGAAACCAATCAGCTAAACAAACCCTACCCAAAACACATAACTAGGGAAGCTGAGAGATCAGGGAAATGTAATTGAGGCATGAAGCATACTTGCCAAAAGAATAAAGATCAATTATTTCTTAAAAACAATATTTTTTATTGGTAGCCTTACTTAAGAAATATTTTAGGCACTTCATTAATATTTTTACTTAGATGCACAAGAGTTAATCTACATTGTCTTGCATTGATTATGTTTTTGTGCCATATTTTGATGAAGTGCCATCAAAAGGCTGAATGACAGAAATTTAAGGAGAGGAATGAACATATTATCTTCATATCCTTCACAGTACCTTTAATGGGGCACATATTTATTAAAGCTATATTACAGTCATATTTTAGCTTAATAGAATATTACTGCCATCTCAGATTCAACTCAGTTTAGCTTTTATATTGAACCTTTTATTTTAAGCAAGATTAAGAGCCTTCTGCTTCACAGCGCAGGGATTTACTTTATCACCAAAGTTATAATTATAACTGGAAGATTTTTAAGATACTTCCAAATAAGACAATTATTTGAACTTCCAGAGAAAATATTCAGAACTTTTCTTAAAACTTAAAATTTACTATCTTATCTTCTACAAATGTAAGAAATGTTAAAAAAATAGAAGTTCTGTTGTGATTTGTATAAAATCAGCAACATCCATAGCTGAACCTCCAAGGAAAATCAAAATGTAATTTTAGTCTCCTGTGTTCCTGGCAGATTACTCAAGGCTTCCATTAGACCTTTCTAACTGGTTTTGCTCTCTGAAAACACTGATTTTATCTACTTAGTATTCCCATGTTACTAGTTTTGGTGATGACTTTCCCCCTGAGATGTCCACAATTGTCAATACAGAGTAAAGGATCACAGGAATGCTGCAGGAGCTCCTGGCTAGCACAAGAAGATAGACTCTGCAGCAAATTTCAGCTGTGTTACATGAACATATAGAAAACAAGGGAAAATTGAGACAATTTTATCTCTGTAAGACATCTAGTGTGAGGAAAATGACAGTATGAACAGTGAGACTGTGATTAATTTAAGAAGTCTTGTAAAGCAAGTACACTGACACAGATGTGAAGTGTTTAGCAAGCTTTCTCTGTACAGGTTTTTTTTTTACTATTTGGACAAGTTTTGATGTGGCTATAAAATATATCTGGACACTATTCCAGATTCAATATTATAGCAAATTTACAGCAATCATATTAGTTTCCAAATAAGAATAACAGATAAAGGTGATGTTACCAGGTTGGCACAACCTGGTTTACTGCAGTAAACACGTAAGCTCTCTGTAGTAAATAATTAAGTGAATGGTTGTACAATCATATAAAGACCAGTATAACTTCAGACCATTTTATATGTCATTTTATGCACTTAATTTAAAAGAAAATGCTATTATAATGATTCTGTAGTTCGCATGGAGATTTTATTATTAATTTATTTGCATTTTGGAACCATTATGGATAAGGTATCCAAGTCTGTTCAGTCCTATAAAGACCAGAGAAAGAGAAAAAGTGAAAGTTAGAAAGAGAGGGGACACTTCAACAATGTATCTTTACCTACAAGGGAAAGTTTCTAAAATTACTTTGCATTTGATTAAATACCTAGATCTGTAAGGAACCTGAATAACATAAAAGAACTCATGGAGAAAAATTTCCAAAATTAATACTTCCAGAATTATCTGTCAGTATACCATAGAGTAAAAAAAAATATGTTCTTACACAAATATACCCACTGAATTTTATTTGTTTCTATTTGTTTGCTCATTTTATAATTGAAAGTTTTTTTCCAAGATTAAATAAAAATCTATTAGAGAAATACCAGACTTACTCTCATAGTGAATTAGGAAACCAACACTAGAACGACTGTTGTCTGTAGTGAACAGCAGATACATATAATTTCCAGTACTAATAAGGAACTGGGGTGCTTGTGTTCCATGGTATTCTCCAATTAGTGGTGATGAATTTGCTGGCCCATCTCTGACTTCCAAAGTGTCATAATTAACTTCAGTCTGGAATCTGAAAAGGAATATACAAGTCAGCTGATGGATGGATGAATGGTGTTATTTTCTTCAACTCTAAAAAATGCAACCCACTTGTAACTGATCAAGAGTACCATGCATAAGAAAATTATGTAGCTACAAATCCATCCATGTGTTACTAAGAATAATAATTAAAGAAAGTTTCATGAATAATTTTCCTTGCTTTGTTTCGTGGTATCAAAACATCCATAAGGGATTCAGTATACTTCAGATCAGCCATATAATTGGTCTTCAGAAAGACATTTAGTGGGAAGTCTGGGTACAAAAATGCAAATTATCTCAAACCAAATCGTGTTATGAAAACCCAAGAATTTTTTTCCCTCAGGTTAAGAAATAGTTGAACACCCTAGGATCCTCTTCAATAAAACATCCTTATATCATCTCAATAATTTCATTATTTGATATTTAATTTGGCAAAAGATGTTGTATAGTCAAGTGTTTAATTTTTTTAATCCAAATATTTTATTCTAACATAGCTTGTTATTTTACTTTTATGTAATCAATTTTGTCCTATGAAATAAAGCAGTAAAAATGTAGTAAATTAAAAACAAGTCTTCATTTTGAAATTCATTACAGTTATAATAAACATGACTTCTTAGTTAACTTTAGTGTGTCAGAATATAGACAAGAATATAGACAAGAATGGAGAGTAAGGAGACTAATGAGGTTTGATTGACAAGAAAAAATAACTTTAAAATCAATGTGTCTGCTGATCACTAAACCACGTCACATTCCTCCAGTTCATAATGGATATCTATGTGTGCAGTCATCTACTACTAATTCTCAAATCAAAGAGCACAAATCTGCTCTTTCTCTAGATGATGTTGAACTGGCACTTTTTACATCAGATGCTTTTAAGATAGTTTGTGGTTGTATCAGATTCTGATATGCTGTAGCATCTAAACCATTCACACATAAATTTTCCTGTCAATGAAGTTTGGGCTATTACCCAGATATCTACACTGCTCTAAAGATATTTGCATGCAAACTCAATATTCTTACTTTTATCTTTCAGAAATACGTATGTTGTGAGATTTTTCTCTTCAATTCCCATGAGGCTTGTTAGTTCAACTTCTGAGAGCAGCAGAAATCCCTATGCAGTACAGTACTTTTTCAAAGTGAATGCCCTTAGCTGTCTTGCCAATATGTGGCATATTTAGTGGTCTAGAGATAAGAAACTGTATTCTTGTAATTAAAGAAAAGTGCAAAATAATAAACGTTGGAGAAAGGAAAAATATATGTGACATTCCTTCAAAGTGTAAATAAACTTTATACTTCATTAGGCAATGATGACAGAATGACCAAGCTCCCATCCAGACCATTACACTTTACAGAACAAGTAGCATAGGTCTTGGAAAAACATCATCACAGACACATCACTATTGGTAAGAACAAGTTCAGTTTTAGCAAGTATTTAGTATTCTTTCTAGTTCTTCTCTCTCAGGTCCCTGAAAACAAAAGCACAGCCAGAAGTCAGAAAGCTTTTGCTTCACTCTCAGAGCTAACGACTTCTGGGAAACTGACATAGGCACTTTGTAACGTGACTTCCTTTTCACACAGAAAACTCTAGATTTATGGAACTTCATTTGGATAAGCTGGATAAAATCCAGATAATTGCTTTTACTGCTTTCTATCCACCCTGACAGTGGAATACAGGACTTGCAGGTTTGCTAATACATTAAGCATTTTTGGGACCCATTTCTAGCAGTGAAATCAGCTAGAATGGAATGGCCTACATCCATACTATTAAATACATGCTTTATCCTCTCAAAGAAGGAGATAATATTCAAATTTCCAATTATGAATGGTTGCTTGCCCACAGTAACTCCTGGCCCTGTTTGATAATTATTTGGGAGAATGCTATTTGACAAACTCAAGAAGCATGTTGGACACTTATTCAACAATTTAGCTGCATAAACACATGAGTTTTTGTGTCTGGAAAGGCTCACTGATTCTATTCAATTTACCAAAATAGACAGTTACAGAGGGCATCACTAAAGCACTTGACAGTTTTTCAGTAACCTTCCTTAATTTCAGAGATTATACATTGATTTATCCTGCAACAGAATGATGAAAACAGACAGATACTGCTAGGCTGGTTTAAATACTTCATTTGTACTCATAATGAATAGGCTCAAGATCAATAATTGAATAGTTCAATTATTTTGACAGTTATGTTTGTGAGGGAAACTAATTAGGAATAAAGTGCTCTCAGCCAGCAATTGCAGTTTTCTTAGCTGGGTAGCATGACAACAATGGATGGCAAATCCTTGCTGGAACCAGAAAATAACTCTTAACAGCAATTGCTATTCTGACAATGATCTTTATTCCCAGTGGATTGGTGCTCATGTCAAACTCAAATGTGACTTTATTGTTCACCTGTCTGATTTTGAGAGTTAAGAGAATGAATTTTTTTTAATTGGGCTGGGTTGGTTGTTGTTGTTTTTTTTTTTATAGTCTTTGCACTTTCCCCAAAGTGATAAATCAAGACAATTTGTTATTGTAGTTCTTTATCACTAGTGAAAGTACTTAATTAAGGGTTTCTCTTCTAATTTTTAGTTTATTTTCATGTTTTTTAGCTTACTCATACTAGTTAGAGGTAGGTCATCATCCAGATGTACATAGGTAATTTTAAAAAAACGTAAAGGATGCTGTGTTATACTATTCTTCATACAGTTGGGTAGGTTTTGGATACAGAGGTTAATTATATAAATTATAAAACTATTTTTTATCAATATTCAAGGTACCAAAGATCTTCAGGTCAGCCATTATTCTTCTATCCCTTTCCTCATGACTTGAATCAATTAGATTTTACTTTTGTTACCCTCCCACGCATTAGGCACAATATGAAATGTAAAACTTTTCAATGTACAATAATCGTAGGGTTGTGCAGTCATTTGCTGCTACTTCTGGAAAGTTTCTAAGGACTCTTGCAAGGCAAATTTGTCTAGCAACATTAAAGCTTCATTAGCTCAAGAGTGAGATAATTTACATTATTAATATCACATTTGTACAAAGCTTCATTCTGTTAGGTATGTCTTTGGGGCAAGTCATATAGTAAAAAGTTTATATAAATAAAGGGTTATATATATAAAAAGCATTATATATATAAAAGGGTTCAATTTTCCCCAAACTAGGCCATATACTTGACAAAAATATTTTATTTGATGATCAATTGACAGAATCAATTACTGATTTGTAATTTTTTAATGTGATATCAGACAGCAAATTAATTTTTTCTTGTAAGCAATAAAAAGGTTTTCTATGGAATTTTTAAACAGGGTAACAAAGCCTTAATATTGACAAAAGAAAATAATTTTACTGCAAAACCGAGGTTTGTTATTATTAACAAGCATAGCATTTTAAATAAAATTTATAATGTGATGTAGTAAAGTTAGACAATTTTCTAAACCTTCCAGAAAAGCTCCATAAACCTCCAAAAAAAACAGGGAAATGATTTTTCTTTGTCTACCAAAACCAGCATGCTGAATGGTAATACTATTTTGCAACTGAAACAATTAGGGAATGGCAACAGAATTAATTTGCTATTAATGCTGACATGAAGTTGAAGTAAATAAATTGTCTAGCTTCCGTACTTCAAAAATTATATGTGATCAAAATTCTCCATTTTATATCAGGGTAAACTCACAGTTCTTGTTTTATGTCATTGCAGTTCAATTCGTACAAAAACTCAAGAACTCTGCTAATGGAATGTGTGTGTGTCTGTCTAAAATTCAGCAAATTAAGTTTTTAAACTGCACCACATCACAGAAGCCTATGTTTCTCATTAATTTTCTCAGAAATATTGTCATCACACGGTTAAGGTTATGCACATTTAAACATCTGCAACTGCAGACAATGCATTTCCTTTTATAAAATTTACATGTTCCATTTTATAATGAAAAACACTATTTCCATTTAGAGAAGATATCCCTAAACCTCAGGCTTCTGATTAAAAAAAAAAAGTAAATTTAATTTTTAGAAAAAAAAAAAAGCTTGCAAATAAATACAAACCTATAAATACTATAAAGTCTTTAATGAGAAAGATCAGCATCCTAAAATTCTGGTATTTCCTGAGTACAATGGAAGCAAAGAACACATTAGAAAGCTTTAATTGCATACTTGTAGGAATAGTACTGTGAGTGTTGCAATGAAGTCTTTCTTTGTGGTTTGATTTCTTAAAGTGTGCACTTACTCTTCAATAATGAAGCAAGTATTTATGCTCAGACCTTACTTCTTGATTGACTTTATGATACCCACCTGTCAAAAGTGATCTTAATGGAATGTCCTGGCCTTGCTTCAATCACCCATTCACAATTAAGTGAGTCCTTGTAATATCCTGGCCACCCTGGGGGCAAGATAACACCACTTGATGCTGTCAAATGTCCACCACATGGTGCTGAAAGAAAAAAAAAGCATGTATATTTGTAACATACAAATTAATTCTAATATATTATATATTCAAAGAAACTGCAAAAAATCAAATTAAAATGCACAGAAATGTAAGTTTTGTATGGTTTTAATACTTCAACAGCATTATGAGCACTTTGTTTTCTTCAGACTCATACGGCCTGCAATGTATCTTACCAAGATTTATTACTTTCTAAATATTTAAACACATATTTAAAGAACATGGCACTTGGGTCTGCCACTCTTCCTTCTGTTGAAAAGTACAATATTTTGTTAAAAAATTTTACTGTCTTATCATATTTATAATCCAATAAGATTCCACATTTACATGGTAACATCAGATAAATTGTTCCAAGTAATTAGTACCATTGTACTTTGCTACCTTTTTGAGTAATCACTGAGCTCAGTGGAGCTGGCAGTTCATAGAATGGTTTCAGTTGAAGGGGATGTCTGGAAACCATCTAGTGCGTTTCTTCCTCAAAACAGCAGATTGCACTGAACCATGTTGAGTCAGGATCATGCCTTTCCTCCAAAGTCTGACACTCTCTAGACTTTCTGGGACACCTGTTTCAATGGCTGATCACTTTCACAGTGCAAGGTTTTTCTTATCTTTAAACAGAAATCCATGTGTTTCAGTTTCTGTTCACTACATCTTGTCTGGTCATTTTACACCACTGAGGAGACAGTCTAGCTCCACCTTCTTTAAACCATCCTATCAGTTATCTGTACATATTGACAAGATCCCTCTTGAGTCCTGAGCCTTTTCCAGTTGAGACAAGCATAGTTCTTTCAACATCTTCTTGCATGACAAATGCTACAAGTCTTACTTGTCTTTGTGACCCTTCACTGGACTCACTGTCCACATTTTTCCTGTACTGTGGATTCCAGCTGTGAACAAAGTGCTCTCAATATAGCCTCCCCAATACTGAAGAGATGGGAAAGATCTGAAATTTATTCTCAGCCCAGTTCTGCCTCTCTCATCCCTCTGAACAGCAGCAAAAACATCTGGTACACCAGCCATTCCTCTCAGTTTTACATCATCTGCAGACTCACTCAGAGTACATTCTACCTCAGCATTCAGTTCAGTAAGGAAGATTTTAAAGAGTACTGGATAGGGGATTGACCCCTGGGCTACACCTCTATGAATTACCCTCCAGTTGTACCTTGTGACACTGCCTACAATTCTGTGAGCCAAATAGTACAGTCAGTTTTCAGTCTACTTCACTGTTCACTTTTCTAGTCTCTACTTCATCGGTTTGGCATTGAGAATTTTGCATGACACAGTGCCAAACACCTTACTAAAACTGAATATCCATTACTCTCCCATCAGACAGTTCATGTTAATGTAGAAGGCTATTAGGTTGGTCAGGCATGATTTCCTCTTCATAAATCCATGTTGATTACTCTGAGTCACCATAGTTTTCTTCATTTTGTCCTAGTTTTGGTTTGGACAGAGTAGATTTTCTCACAGTAGCCTTGAGGGTGCAGAGTTTGGAGCTGTGTGGGCACACCTGGGTGGTTATTTTATACCACTCACCATCTCTGCCGGTGAGAAGTCAGGGACTTGCAAGAAGAAAAGAATGTGACTTGGTTTGAGGAAAAACATGAGCAGGAAGATCTGAGGGAGAATTTTATCTTTGTCTCGGTCGCTACCCACATGTGGAGCCTGGTTGGGTTGTGTTGGTTGGTCAGTCAGGCAGTGGGCGAGCACATTTTTGTATGTCGATCACCTTCTCTTGTATACTTTTGTTATTAATATCATTGTTCTTGCTATCTTATCTCATTGCTGTTTTCCTATCTCAACTCAGCCTTTTGTCTCCCTCTCACAGGTGGAGGGGAAAGGAGCAGCATGGGGCTTAATTTCCAGCTGAGTTTAAACCACAGCACACGGCTTGGAAATGGTTTCAAGGAATATTGTTGCATTGCCTTTCCCAGTGATAAAGATGAGACCTGTAGCTCTTCAGATCTTCCCTCTTTCAGTTCTCCAAGGGTGGGATTTCCTTTCTTCCAATCCTCAGGGATTTCCTTGATTTAATTCAGCTTCTCAAGACATGGAGTGACCTTACGATGTCGTGGGATGGCTTCTTCAGAATTCTTGGCTGCATCCCACCAGACCGATTCCTGTATGTCAAACTTGTTTAAATGTTCTCTAACCTGATCTTCTTCCATAAAAAGTTTGGAAAAAAAAATGTATTGCAAGAGGGCTATGAAAATAACAAGTCTAGACAGGAAGCATTTTTCAGAGCAAAATTAAAGGATTTTGAAGCAGGATTAAACAACAGCAGAAATGACAGAACAAATTTAGGAAAACAGGAATCTCTTAAAAATTTAATCTGTCATGGCACAGGGCCTTGGGATGTTATGTTTTACTAAAGGCTATAGCACAGAATAACAAAGGAACACTTTCAAGGACAGGTAAATTTATCTTAGTATCATTTATATTGTCCTCAAAGAAGAAGTCAATGATATCATTATGAGAAAATTCCACATTTCAGTGCAGGAAATCTTGCTACATGTCTTTTGTTTCTCTAAGTAGTGACAAACCCACCTATTATGCCATATAGAAATGGAAGAAAAAATGAATTTGTGAGTAAATTAATATGTCTAGATTTACTTCAATATTTTTAGCAACATGAAAAAACTAATAAGAGAGGTTATTTGATTTCACTTATGACTTGTACTTTTCTCCAGGGATTTTTTTCCAGATTTGAATGGGAAATAAAAGCAACCCACAAATCCTGGAACACATCGAGCTTTCTTTGAAGCAAAATGAATGGCCAGTAAAATGGCATTTATCTTACATGTGTATAGTCAATGAGGAAATCAATTTATTCCATAATGTTTTTTTAAATTAAATTTCATCATACTATGAACAAGAACAGTTATAAGACTGTTGATCCTCAACTGATGATAACACTTCCTGTACTTCATTTACTTAATGTACTTCAGATGTGGCTTACAGAGACAGTTATGTATAGAGAAACACAGAGCAGAGCAACAATAAAAAAACAACAGTTGTTCAGAAATCTCAGACAGCTAGAAGCAAACTAAATCGTGCTTAGTATTCTTAGTCCATGCTATAATCCAAGCCCAGAAACTCCTTCAATTATCAAGAGAATCCACATCACAAAGGAACATGTCCTGAGCATAACTAATTCCTTCTATAAAAGAGACAAAGAACAAAATCTAAAATAAAAAGCCCCAAACCAGTCTATGAGTTCAATTTTTTTCTCATTAAAAACCAAGTAAACATTCCAGAAGGTTTAAGGAAAGGATAACTGAGAGGCACCTATCAATATTCTGAAAAAGTAATTTCTGTGATTCTTTTCTCTTTTTTTTCCCTTCAAAGTACTAATCATTGGTCCTTAATCTATGCATTTTCAAAAATAAAATTACACAAAGATTACACTGAATACTTTAACAACTGAATCTAGTGTTTCAAAGTGAGAAAAAAAATATTCTGATGACAAACAATAAACTGCTTTGAAATGAGCTGGGTTTGCTGTAAGAATAAAAGAAAAACCCTGCTCCACTGTGTAACATACTTGAATCAGGGAAAGAAATTTTGCTAGTACAACATCCAGGTTCACATACACTTCTTCTAAGACTGCATACACAGGAGGGTTCTTCAGAATTTCTAAATTTTCTTTAAAATGCACAGTCTTTGAGAACTGAGTTCTCAAATTGCCCAGATAACAAGAAAGTGATATAATCCAGGTGCTTAAGTAATTGCAGGGACTCTGAAATTAATGGGAATAGGAGATTTAGAAGGTTTGGATTAGTTTCTCCAAAAAAACTCCTTTTAATTTAGAGTCTGTCTGTGCATCTATTAAACAATTTTATTAAACAATAAAAGATACACATTTTGAACATTACTTTTAAAAAAACACTTTAGTCATTTATTAAATGCACTCATTTGCCTTGACTTTAGGACTTATCAATTAAGTATCAAGTAATTCTTACTGTATTTAATTCTAAAGAGAGTTTTATACCTAATTACAGATCATCTTAGTCTGTTTATTCGCCTAGGAAAAGGCATGCAAATAAATTTGGAATTTTTTAGGAATGTCATGGATATTAAACATAGCTCTGCTTTTCACTATATTTCTCAGGAATAAGTGTACTGCAGGTTATAATACTATCCAAAGAAATTCAGGTATACTTTCCTTTTGAGAAAGTTAAAGGAGTAAATTTTCAAAAAGGACTTATATAGAAGCTTTATTTACTTCCTGTGTGGTAGATAATTATGTTTTTCAGTGTGCTAGAGCCAAAACTGTTATAGCAGTTATAATTCACAACCAAGTAATGATGGTGACAATCAGAACTTGGAAACAATAGCAACAAGATTTTTTAGAATGCTAATTTATTCCAAGAATATAAAAGCAAGCTATCTTGTTTCTATTACTGTGCTCTCACTTGACTGGAAGAGTGTTAAGATGAATGAATAACTTCAGGTAAAGCAGTCTTATTTAGGTGCAAAATGTAAAAAGTTAGCTAAATTTAAATAATGTCATTATTCAAAGTGTAGGTGCAAAGTAAAGATTGTGCCCTTACCTTCACAACGTGGGACAGTGGAGCTCCATACGACATTTCCATCTTGCATAATACAAGTTATGGATTCAGAGCCTTGAGTCTTCACAAAGCCATCATCGCAGTGAAAGGAAACAGAACTCCCCAGAAGGAATCTGTCTCCAAAACGCCTCCCATTTATAGGAATGCCTGGATCATGACACTCATTCTGACCAAAGGCTGATAAAAACATAATAATAATACTAGTAATAAATTCCACAATAACAGCAATAATAAAAATCACCCCTCTAAACGTTGTGTCTTGTTTTTTGAAGGTGGAGGAGAATAATATTTCAGTTGTAATACAGTAATATTTAATGCATATAACATAGTAAAATATGCAAAGTATATTTACCAAAGTATACCAAAGTATAGAAAATTTCTGAATAAAAACAGCTTCAAATCCAATGACATTAACATTTATGCAACATAGTTGGAATTCAGAAGTTTTCATGTATATGTGGCTTACATACATAAGAACAATTTGTCTAATATTTCCTCTGGACAAAGTCCAGCTGTTTTGCCTCTAACATAAGGGAATTGGGGTTGTTTAACCTGAAGAAAAGAGGCTGAGGGGAGCCCCTATTGCTCCCTACAACTACCTGAAAGGAGGTTGTAGCAAAATGAGTATTGGTCTCTTCTCACAGGTACCAAGTGATAAAACAAGAGGAAATGGCTTCCCCTTTTTTCGTCCTGCCATTTTTCAAAGGACAAAAATTATCCCTTCCTATAAAAGCAAAAGACCAATTTAGGCATCTATGACTTAAAAAAGATTGAAATCAATGAATTCCAGCTTTATGTAGGGAATCTTTCTAAATAATGCAAGAAAACACCTTGGCCACAAACACTATTATTTTAACTGACACAATACAGAAACAGTTCTAAAGGTCTCAAAGGCAACTTTATTGTCAATTATCTTCTATAACCTTGGAAGATAATTTCTTCAGCTAAAATTATAACCTCTGTATAGGTAGCATCTTAGAATGACTCATAAAACTTTTTGGAGAGTTAACAATCCTCAGCAAAGGTAAAAATGTTTTCTATGTGACAATGCTGTTACTAGTTTTCTATTGAGAGTATTGTTTAGTAATATATTTTTATATAAACAAAACAGAGGGCTATCTGTAGACAGATGTTTCTTAGCCTGGTTTCCCAAACAGGAGAGACTTATTTTCTCAGTAGTTCTCTATATGCACATGACCGGTAGGTCCACATGTAACAACTTTTCGTTGTCCAGTTAAAATCAAATTTTGTATATTTGAGAATTGCCTTCTTAAAGGTAGTGCCTTCTTAAAATTCTTAAAGGGACAGTAGTCAGACAGAATAATGATTCTAAATTAGTGTACTCTGATAGAAAAGATAGCTGTGTTCTAGACACTAGAAAAACCACAGGGGGGTAACTGTTATTTGTAATGCAGTAAAGACACCTCTATTCTTAGGGGTTCGTATTTTTAGATTCCACCCCATTCAACTAGAAAAAAAAATACGAAAGCAAAGCAGGCTCCCAGAACAATTCACTTGCATTGATGATTACTTTTATTCTTTTCCAATTAATACCTCAATATTTGGGATCTAAGATTAATACCATTATGAACTCATTCCTGATGGTTCTATTGAGAAGTATCTTAAATTACATGCACTGGATACTTTCATGTGAATGATCAACATTTACGCAGTACGAACAAAAAAGACACATAATAAATAATGAAGGGAATTCCTCAACACTATCACAGTTAAAATAAATTATAAGAATTCAGATAAGCAATGAATACAAGGAAGACATCTGAAAATAGAGCAATTATACAATCATGACAATGTACTTCTGCATTATAAATATGAATATGAGTATGGATAAATGTAAATATAAATATAAATACTATAAACAATAGCAATATATTATCTTTTTTAATTTCTATGTAGGAAGAATAAGACTAGACACAAAATAAAAAGCAGAAGTTCTTACTTGTGTAAGTGATATTAAATCCTCTTCCAGTGGTAGAGTGATCTGACTGAAATTCAAGTCTTACTATGTGCCCACTACTGGCCAATTGTGAAGGGACCTCATTGCCAGAAAACGTGCCAAGAGGTGGTAAATCTGAAATCCCATCATCTTTGATTGTAAGGTAGTCAAATTGAGGTTCTACATCAAAGTCATTGAAAATCAGATGGATTCTGCTTCCTGGCTCTGAGATAATTAACCAAACACAGTTCATATTGTTTCCATATTCCTCAGGATAATTTGGAGAAAGAATAATTCCGGATGGTGTGGTGAAGTTGAAGAAACATGAAACTAAATGAAAGAATAATAAAATTCTCAAAATACTATCCACAAAACTTTATAAAAGCTTGTCTTTCTATTTTTTTTTAAATTATTCTCGTGGAAAAGGATTATTTTGAAAACTGGATGTTAAAACTACTACACATGCAAGCAGAACATTTAACATTTTCAGAACAATACTCCAATGTTGTTGTTTTTTTTCCCCAAGTAAATCCAAGTGACTGAAGCAGGGCCTGCAAGAGATTAGCATGTAGTGAATACCAAAAAAACCAGAAGTAATGCCTGATGCTGGAGAATTTGCAAAAAATTAGGTTTGTTTTAAAATTAAAATGCAATTTCCAAATTTGAATGTTTGTTTTTTTTTCCAAATGTGCATTAAAATGTATTTAACAATCAAAAAGAAAAAAGTCAAGCACAAGGGCCAGTTTTGTCTGTAGTATAAAAAGTTCATGCTGATGTAAATAACAGTGGAAATTTAGATGTGACTGAATCAAGATATTTTAAGTGTGTATGGTCTGAACTTTTTTTACCCCAGTTACCCTTTGATTGCATAGAACGCATCCAAAAATTATTCATATTATCCTTTTTTACTCTTTTGAGCCAATTTTCAAGAAGACATTGTCTAACTGGTTTCAGTCTTGGCCTCGTGACTAGTACTGTAGGCAGAAGTATAGTATATTCAGAAAGGGGAAGAGTCTTTGAATATGAGTTAACACAAATGATGACCATTATTCAACTCTTCAAATGTGCCAAACTGAACTCAGTGTATGTAACTGGATGTTATAGATTGCATGCACTTTCATGGGGCAAGTGCCCATGTAACACTGGAATCACAGTAAAATATTCTATATTATCAACAAAACCTGATATGGCAATCCAGTGTCCTACAGCACCAGGAACAGAGCTGCAGCTGGACTGTCTCTGTGCCCCTGCCTGGACACACTGCAGCACTGCAAGGCATATTGAGAATTATTCCAGTCCAGAGCAATCTTGCTCAGATTGTTAAATTCTACACCAACACAGCTTCAAAATACATACATGTCCAAATAGGACACCTCAACTAAATAATGGTTGTTATGGTTGTTAAATTCAGTACTGATTTGTATGGCTCTTTATAGGAAAATTTAATGTGGTCTGCAGAACTGAATTGCCTTATACACCTGTGGACATGAAAAATATGCTCTATTTTATGAGAAAGGAAAAAAAACCCAACAAATCCCAACGCAACCCAAATACCAAATAAACCTTCCCCCAAAAAACCAAAAACACACAAACAAATAAGAACAAAAAAAAAAAAACCCAACCAAATTCCTCCCCCCAAAACAGTCAACAACCCACTCTTAACAACAAATATGTTTTATCATAAAAAGAAATCACAGCTAATGACCTTACCTAAATTTTTTTAATGTTTAATATTCTTAACTTCTTTATATTTGTAATCACACCTTTGTGGTATATCAGAAAAAAACAAAAAAAATCCAAATATTTTCTGATGTGGGTCTGCATGCTGTTCTGCACTGCCAGAATGACAGGTATGTGCCGGAGTCCTCTTGAACACTTAATCTGCTATTAGGAATTGCCCATTTAGAATCTAATTCAACACACATTTACATAAAGAGTGTTAAGTGGTTCAATTACATATAAAATGTGTGTAAAGAACATTCTAAAAACAGTCTTATGTGACATTCCCCATAAATGAGCTACTGAGTCAATTGAAAAAAAATGAACCATGACGGAAAAAGTCGTCAATGTTCTTTGAGGTATTTTCCTGTTGATTAGTCTCAAATGTTAAGAAATGCAAGAGGATAAGGTCAGAAAAATAATACAGAGAAAAAATATAATAATTCTTACAAACACAGCTGGGTTTGTTGCCAGACCACTGGTTATTTTGTTGACATGTAATCGTTCTCTCTCCCACCAGTTCAAATGCTGCTTGACATTCAAAGGTAAGTGTGTCTCCATGCAGAAAACTGCTGCCAGTCCTTTTCCCATATGATGGAATTCCAGGATCTCCACAACCTCCTTTTTCTATTTCTGAATATCGAAAAATTCAAATGCAATAATAAGGAAAATATATTTGTCATCAATTTATATGTCAGGATCAGAAGTACTTTCAAAATATTTGGCATTATAAATTAAACTAATATTTACAGCTGAAAATGAACTAGACCTAAATGCTGTAAAACTGCCTCAAAGATGACTTCGGATTTAAAGTCCTTTCATAAGCTAATAGCTTCCATACCTGCATTGCTGCATTGCTGAAAATAACAAAATACGTATATTTAACTGCATGACTGCACTGAATTACAACATATTTGAAGGTGACATTTTAAAGCCACAATCTCCATCCTACCCATGGAGACATACTACGTGTAAATAGTTTTTCTAGCAAAGAAGTACTCATGCTAAAGAATTTTCTAACTCTCACATCTGCAATTCCATTTATAAGTCCATTAACAACAGGATTAAAAGTGTATAATTTCCTAATAGAGTCAATAGGTTCATTTAAAATAGCTTAAGTATAATAAAAACAAAACTGAGGAACTATTTCTTAATCTCATAGTTCAAATAAGAGCCATATTTTTCCCAACTGCATTCAGCTATGCTGAAAATAAATTAACATTTTGGATAATACTTCAAGATATTCTCTAGGAGCTCTGTTTCTTAAATTATTTAATTTGTAGATCTCAAATCTACATAAACCAGATAAGGCTATAAAAAATTCAAGTCTTATGAAATTTATGAATACCATAACTATTAGAAAAGAAAATGTAAATATTAATTGCCTGTGATAAAATCATCTTACAAAATACTATATACATGGCTGCCCATCAGAAAATGAAGGCTCCATTTCTTTGCCATTAAATTGAAAGCAATTTTTTTTTAATTAACTTGCCTTTGATCAGAAAAAACAACAACAAAGCATTTCTGATTCTATAAACTGTGTTGCTGCACATGTAATGAAATTATTTAATTCTGATTCAAATGAAAGTACAGATAAAGTTCTTGGTATTTAAATATTTCACAGTTCAGTCCAAGGTATGAAGCCAGAAACATTCAAGATAACAAGAAAATTCAACTCACTGAATAGTATTAAATAATAACATAATTTAACACCATTGAAAATGTTTGCTGTCAAATATTGTTAAATCTAATAATGTTAAATCCTGGCAGAAGTGCATACCTTGAAACAGCAACAGAAATTTTAAGATACAGGATACAAAATTAAGACATGTGAAGTCAATCCACTATGTAAACACCCTTAAAACAGTTATTCACAGATTGTTGACAGACATGTTCAGAAAGGTGTGGCACATATTTCACAATGCAATAGTTTTTCCAACCTGCTGGTGATTTTGTGCCTGATGCACACATTATTATTTTATTTAATTAATTTGTCTTAACAGAAAGTTAGGATGAATAAATTAATAAAAACATTTTCCAAAATGTCCAGTATGCAAATTCAATAAAACATGGAGAGAGTAATTTTATAAAGAATATTTATAAATAAGGATTCAAAATTATACATACAAATGCTCTAGAGGTATCTTCACTTGTCTGTTCCTACTACAATATTGATTTTTACTTCCACAGAATAGCCCTGTGAACCTGTGTTTTCAGCTATGCATACTTCTTTACATACTTCATGAAAATGTGGGGAGCCATAGAAAATCAGTACATACATTTTAATCACATTTTAGAATTTCATCCCCCTCACTGAGCTGTATCTAATCCAGCATGTGAGAATGATTGTAAACTCTTTGCCAAATTTATGAGATGAATCAAATACTTTGTTATTCTTGATATATCACCCTTCATCCCAGAATGCTCACATGGGCATATGTTGGTATATAATTTGTATTTGCAAATACCTTATTTGCAAGCACAAAAACTACACAAATTAAAAATATTAACATTAAATTCAGATAAAACATCTTAAAAAATGTTTAAATCTTTGGAAAAATAAATTTTTAATAAAATATATCTCATAAAAAACAACTGAATGATAAATTTCAGGTTCTCTAAAACACAATTGAAGGATTTTTAAATGAAACTATTTTAAAAGCCAAATAACTCATAAAAAATGTAAAAATTAATTATATTAACTTTATTTCTGTTTAATCATTTAGGATCTGTGTTTGTTTTTCCAACACAAAAGCAATCCAGAAAACATGACAGATTTATAAAACACTTCTGAGGACATCTTATTTGCATTTTGACAATAAATAGCTTGAAAAATTCCATCCAGGTCTAGGAGTCTATATCTTCACAAACCTTAAATTGAAGACTATATCCCTAACAGATCCCTAACAGGAAATCTATTTGAGTCAAAAGTTATTCAGGCTGACAGAAAACACTCATTGTAATTCTTAGAATCATCATAGAATCATAGAATTTGGGTTTGAATGGGCCTCAAAGATCTCCTAGTTCTAACTCCTTTGTCCTGGTCAGGAATGCCTTCCACTAGGTCCAGGTTCCTCAGGTCTGGCCTGGCCTTGAATACTCCCAGGGGTGAAGTATCCACAGCTTCTCTGGGCAACCGGTTCCAGCGCCTCAGCACCCTCACAGTAAAGAATATCTCCCTAAAATCTAACCTAAAGCCAGCCTCCTTCATTTAAAGCCATTCCCCCTTGTCCTATCACTAGATGCTGTGTGAAAAGTCCCTCAGCAGCTCTCTTGAAGGCTCCCTTTAGGTGCTCTAAGGTGTTCACAGAAAGGGCTGTCAAGCATCAGACCAGGCTGCTCGGGGAAGTGGCTGAGTCACCAACCCAGCAGTATTTAAATGATATGTAGATGTGGCAGTGAGGGACATCTTTAGTGGAGGAATTGGCAATGTTGGGTTAATGGTTGGACTGATGATCTTTGATGATTCTCTGATTCTCTTTGGTTAAAAGCTATGTTTCCATTATATTAAAAACCCAAAACTAATGGAAGATGCAGAAAGCCAAACTAATGGTTTTGTATTTACACATAAAGAACATCTTTCTTTATAACTAGATCTAAGAGTAGTAGGCATGTAATGATTCCCAGAATTTTCCTGTCCTCTGGGATTGTGACCATTTTTCCATTCATTGTCCTTTCTGATACCGGTTTGACTTGTACTGATTTAGTCAGTGAACAATTTTTCAAAATGTCTAAATGCAGCTGAGATGCATTGTGTATATTGCTTGAACACATGCATTGATTATTCTGTTTCAAAAATTGAAAAGATGCTCTGTATCAGTTTGCTAAAAAAAAGAACATTTCAGACCAATTCCACTGAAGTTATGTTGAACTCTTAGAAAGATCCTATGGGATAGAAAATATTCTTAAAATATCAAACATGAAAATAAAATCTATGTTAACCTATTTAGCATGGTAATTAAAGCCCTGTTTTTTTAGGATTATTCTGTGTACTTATTCAATGTTGGACTTCTTTTGATCTGAGTTCTTAGAGCTGTGTGAACTTCGTGATGTTTGCACATAAACTCTCAAGCCTAAATTTAAACATCACCTTCCTCTGGTTACCAAAATATTAATATTGATCTTATGCAATTGTTCTTGGCTTTCATGTACTCTCTTTCAATAGCCTGGGGAGAGACTTTTCATCTTGTTTGTAAACTAGAAATATTTACTATGTTTCAGGGAATATTTTTTCTTTAATGTTAGAAGAATGACAAGATTAGATTTCTGACTGTAAGACATATCTCTCTCTGAATTTAATTGAAAGACATTTCTGTTGCTCTGTTTTATTTCAAATGAAGGAATATGGCAATTAAAAAATTATATTAGGCATTTAAATATGTATAACTATTATTTGAAAGGGGTCACATTACAATTCAAGTCTTATATAAAGACTTTGACTATGGTATCTGAAATGTTTAATAAAATAATTCATAGTTTAGAAGATTTTGCATTCTTAAACTTATTAATCATAGTAGGAGTAATTTCCTTTCCCCTCCCTTGTTATTAGGTTAAAAATACATAGTTTAATTAAATTCTTAGTACTGTTGTGTTTTCATTTACACTGTTCAATATTCTCGCTTGGACAATTAGGGAATCATCTAATTATTAAATCTGAATTTGAATGCAACTTGAAGAGTATAAATAATAATCTCACACATTAATGATTCAGACGTATAAATACAATTTAAACTAGATATGTGTTATTAACACATGTGAGTTGAGCAAAAATCAATTTTTGAGATATAAAATTAACCAGGGTTTTTTATCAGAAAGTTGAAGTCAATAGTTCTAAAACCTAAACTAATTATTTGACAATATTTCATAATTATCATCTTATTTATAGTCAAGATAGATTAAGAGAAGCAGTGAACTGACACAGGTATACATTTACCAAAAAAAAAAAAAAAAAAGGAAGTTTAACATTTAAACTCTGAGAGGTCACAGAAATTCATGTTCCATATATGAGAAAAGTGATGATTTATTTTATTTCCTCTCATTCCTCATGTGTCCTTGTGTTAACAGTCATAATACCTAATATAGTTTAAAAACACAAAGGAGAAACTCCTATACAAATAAAACCTTATTAAAAGAGAAAGGCTAGAAGGATGCCCAGGATTGCAGAAGAGGACATAAATAACAGAATTATATAATATACATGATTCCTGCAATGGAACATAGGAATTACTACTGAAAAAGAAAATGGTAAATTAAAACTAATTTTAAAAAATATTTCAGATAGCACATAATTGGGCCATAAAAATGGCTATTAAAACTAAAATGAGGTTGGCCTACCGCTAAAAAGAGGATGGCCTTTACATGACAATTTTATAAATGATCACAATTTTATCATTATTTCAGTAAATTTCTTTAAAGAAATTTAACATTGCAATTTATTATCAGCCTCCAAATATAAAAGGAGAAGGCCGCCTTCACAGATCATATAGTTCCCAGCAGCATTTTAAGAGACTCTCACATTTTCTCTGAAATGTTTTGCCCTTGCTGTTATCAAAAAGACCACAGATCATATCCAGTAGATTAATTTTTGCTGCTTCCACCTTATTGCATTCTGTATCAATATTAAAAAAAAACAAACATGACTTTAGAATCAGATCGATGAAAAAATAACAACTTTCCTCGGAAGTCAATTTAAGCTAACAGTTCCCTATCATAGCATATGGTGGCTTGCTGGTAATAATAACATTATATTGCATCATATCTTATAAAAATCCTTGAAAGCAATAAAACAATAAAGCAGAAAACAAATTTTACAATACGTTCTTTAATATTTACTGGGTAGTTAAATATGGTATTACAGGATGCAGAAAAATTAAATGTTGGTTTGTTTATAACCAATTTCACATGTGCAGGGGTAAATGCAGATCAAATCTGAACAGCAATGAGGAAGAAGCTTTTTGTTTCTTGTTGCAAAAAAATGTATGGTATCTACTAACTAAGCATGTTAAATTCATTACCAAAATTTGTACAAAAATAAATCTGGGGAAAAAAAAAACATTATTATGAGTTTACAGGCGCAATGATAAGTTGTGATTTGACATCTAGGACTCCAGGAACAGAAACTCTGAAATATTAGATAATTCTGGGAAAGTCTAAGCTATTGAAAATGTTAAGAATTGCTAGGAAAGGAACAGTGAATAAAACAGAGAATAGTATTCTGTCCTCACAAAAAAACCTTCAGAAATTTCATTTCCATGTTTAATTTTACATGTAGTACTTCTCTTCCATTTAAAAAAGGCAACATTAGAACTAGGGGAGGTGTTGCCACGGAGGAATACAAAAGATTGAAGTTACTGAGGAAATGAGGACCAATTAAATGGACTGCAAATCTCTTTTTCTGGGGGGTGAAATACATGTGTTCAAAAAGTTGTTGGACAAATACATGGAAGAAAATCTTATTGAGAGACAAATTATTTGAGGCATGAATCACTGGAAACAGAGAAAATACTCTGTTTCTTGATTTATCACAGAATAATTCACCATTTCTTCCCTAAAAACCTCTTATTGTCAAGGACCAATATGCTTTTGTTCTCACTGTAGATGTTTATTCTCATGTTTTTTGCTAAGGAATATAATATTGTTCAAACTATAGTGTTCATCTTGCTTTACTACTAGAAAGAGCAGGACCTGTCAGCACAAAGGACTGAGAAGTGCCCTGAACAAAAAGTTAGCATGAAATTATCCTGTGGAAAGAAACTTAGAAGGTTTTGGAAAATAGGAAGTACAGGAAAAAGGAAGTGCAGCTGCCTCAGAAATGATCAGAATACGTAAGGGTGAATATTGTGAAAAGGCAAACCATGATATGAGGGAGAAGGCAGTAACAAGACTTGCAGAATTAAATTGTCATTAAAATTAAGAGAAAGAAAAATAGCTACCAGAAAAGGAGAATGAAGAACACTTTGTCTTATCTAGATAAAAAAATAAAATTAAGAGAAGAGCAGGATAGGAAGAGAACAGCTTAAGGACCATTTACAAAATGCAGACACATTCAAGGGAACAGGGCCTAATTAAATTCAGTACTTAAACTGAAGCAGTCAATGAACTGTTAGCAATTATCTTCAAGAACTTATGGAGAACAAGGGAGATCCTACACGACTGATCAAGGTCACATGTATCAACTGTCTCAAAAACTAGAGAAAAGAGGAACCAAGGAATTAAAACAAATACTTGTGTAATTAATTTGTCCCCTCAAATAGGGGAAATTATATGCTTTATCTTCCTTTACAATGGAATATCCTTAAACATCTTTACTTAAAATTATCCTAGGTGCTGACAAGAAAGGCATGGTAGCTGTCTAGAAAGAAAATCAATCAGCTATTACTAGCAATTCATTTGTAAAAGGATTGTAAAGCCAATGCTGATCCTAAGCAAAGTAATGGAACCGCCAATGTGAAACACTATTTCTGGAGGATTAAAAGACAAAAGTATAATTATCAGTAGTTAACATGGTTTTGTGGAAAATTGCCCATGTCATACAAACAATATGTTTTTCAGATTATAAACTCAGATGACACAATATATTTGGGCTTCTTTCAACCACTTAAATTAATAACACATGGCATTCTAATGAAGAACAGGCATCATAGAAAATTAATTTAGCACACATTAAATGGATTGTAATTAGATAATTACAGTATTTTGAAGCAAAAAATGTGAATAAAGAATTATCATTAGAATTGGAGAATTATCATTTCTTCAATTAGCTTAATCTATACTTTTTTTAGCCCAATCCTAACAGTTTGTTACAGAAATATTACAGAAAAATAGATAAACAACTGACACACTATTTTCAAGATGCTTTACCCTGACATATATTATAGGAGTACATGTCTTCTTGAGCACATAAGCATTGCTTTTTCTCGTACTCTTAAAATAAACCCTCACCAAATCTCAAGCCTATGGCAGCTGAGAATTTTGTAAAATAAAATTAATGTTAGATGCGAGGATCTCATTTTCCCTGAGTACCCACTTCCGTACCTTACAGTGGATGTGCCTCTGCTTTAAAGACCAGGAGTGATAAGTACAGTGCCATAAAATAAAATTAAAGATTAAAATCATGTGTGGATTTGCTGGAGCTTCAACTCAGTATTGTTCTAATGAAGGTTGTAGAAGCAGTAAGTGCTCAAATGAAAAATGTTAGCTTTTCAAGAAACAGAATGTACCAATATTAGTACAATGTGGACATTCAAATAATTTTCCTTTATTATATTTCTGTAAAGAAGCAAGAAGGATGAAGTATTGCTCCAAAAATATTCTTCAAAAGAAAAAAAAAAAAAAGACAAAGTGAAAACATCTTTAGACCTTAAGTGTCTGTATTCTGCCTTTGTGGGACAAATCCTGCCCTCTAGAGTTGGACTCAGTCCAGCATCTTTTAACTTTTTTGGCAATTTCTCAAGATCTCCAAGTTTCACTCTTTGATTAACTTCGATATTTTATTGCATGGGCACTCTTTCCATCTAGAGAAAAGTTCCTTTTATTCTTATCTATATCTTGTATGTTTCAATTTTTTTTGCTATGCCCCGATCCTTGTTGTCCCCTGTCCTCTTGGTCACCCAAGAGTTCTCGGGTGGGATTAAGGAAGATAAACTTTCCTTCTCTTTCCAAAGATGCTGATATGGCCAAGGAGTTAACAACAGGAGTTTTTTCTTCCCACATAAAATATACTTTCTGAGGAAGTTCTCTCATGCTCTGCAGACAAGTAAAGGAAATCTCACATCTTAGAATTCAGTCTGGAAGTTATTCCATATAAGCATACTGAAAGAGTATATACCCATATATACACATAAATATTTTGTAGGCATAGTATACATTCACAAAAAACAAACAAACTAACTAAATGCATGTGTTTTTTTCAGTGAGAGCAATTTAAAACTGAAGTTTCACAGAGGCACGTGGGGGAGTCTTCATGAACATTAACTATCAATCTGACTTTGCATTGATAGACTGGACTTAAAATTCCACTCAACATCTTGGTTTTTCTTTTTCATATCCAGAAGAAAAAAGGAAGGACGACAAATTTGGTTATGCTGGGGATTTAACAAATTTTGCTGAAAAATAGTCTTTCTCTGAATATTGTTTGACTGTAGAGGTTAACTGCACAAGATTACAAACCCCAGCAAACTGCTACATGGAAATCCTGTGTCTGTTACTATATAACTAAACTTAACTACAGCCTTCATAGTAGCCAGGCTACAATTAAAATCTGTGCATTAAAAAAAAACTAAATCTTGATTTATAAAAGTGTTTGACAAGTACAGTGTTGGTTTGGGGTTTTGGTTATTCTTTTGGGTTATTTTCCAAATAAAACAAGCAGGGAAAAATTTAAAATTATATTTATACTGTTCCTATCCAGTACATGTTCTTGTGAAAGGACATCCAAATGCTTATACTGAAGAGAAGCAAACAGTTCAGGCATAGTCAGATTATTTTATATACTTTCAATCTTGGCAGATTAAAAGCCAGTCCCAAAAAATAGGTTGCACCCACTTTCCTTGTACATACTATGAATGGAAATTAAAAAACAGAATTAATTGAATGAATGTAAATAAGAAAAAAAATACAAGTTGAATTTTTTTTTAACATCAAATTCTTGCTAAAATCTGTTAAATTTCCTCCTCCGTTCTCTGCATATTAATTTTACCAAAATATCACAGGAGGAATCTCTGGTCATATTTCCAAGCAGCTGATTAGATTTTGAATTAAACTCAATATGATAACATTTGGAAACACAGTCCAGTAAAGTTCAGTTGCAAGCTGAATAATCTTGAGAAATTATACCAAAACTCAGTAATGTTTTCTACAGCATGCTAATAAAACACGATAGAAAAATTAACAGATGATAGCTTTTTTTATCATGTTCTCTATAAAGGTGACTGTATAAAAACATTTCACTCTTTCAGAGGTCATATGGACAGTAGAAAACTGAAAGTTGCAACAAATGTCAAGACCCTGGAATTATCAAAGGCAGATAGATTGAAATGTGGTGAGTACTGCAGATCATAGGAAATATCCAAAAGGTTTATATCTTCTGGCTTTATCTTACCTATCCTTTTCTTTCTTTTTTTTAAACATTTAAAGTCTTAGTTCTGCAAAGAAGGCTATGCAAGTGCACACATGCTGATATCACTCTCTAGCATTGAAACAAAGCCAAGTATATTCATGACCTGATAAAAATGGTCTTTTTTTTTTTTCCTTCAAAGGATTGGAAAAACACATCAAAAGGCATAACTGAAGATATAGACTGGAAACAGTTTACATATGTATTTACAAGGACTCACACTTCATTTATTTTTTATGTTATAACTGATACTGTTAGAGTAGCTGCAAAACATTCATTGCTTTTTTTTTTTTGCTTTTTCTTGCGCTCTACTTGTGATGATTTTCTTTTAAGTAAATAGAACTCTGCTTTCTAAAAGTTCCTTCAGTGTCATGCTATTCTTTAGACACTGAAAAGAAAAATAAAGACCTTTTGAAAACATTACTAATGCTGAGCCTACAAGTGAATTGTAAAGGAAATGCTCTTTCAAAATCTTTCCCTGAAGGGTGCAAAATGTCCTACTGAAGAAAGGCCTGGCCATGGCTATGCTGGCCTGGAAAGTCAGAGGAGAGATGAAGGTACCAGGCAGTGGCAAACAGCTTTTCACTGACTGTCAGCACATTGCATTCATCTTCATCTGCACATATATCCCAATTGATGTAGTTCATTACTTTTTGCACTTAAAAACCTTCACTCTAAATCTTCTATAAGTGGTGTTCTGAGAAAACCAAGACTCTTTTAGATGATCCATTTTCTAGTAAATGTTGTTAGTTCTTCATGATTAGAATTAAACAGAGCAGTGTTCATATGCAGACGGAGCATGCAAACACACACAATGCTAAGTAAGATATCATTGTAGATTTTTGTTAGTTCAGCAATTCTCATGTATAATAAAGAGTTTGAATTTACTTTTTTTATATATGCTGTCATATATACAACAAAGAAATCAAATGCACAAAGTCTGAAACTTTTTTCTTGATAATATTTTAGATTAGGAAGTATTGCTTACCTCAAATTTTACAGCAACATAAAAAAAAGCCATTGTTTCATCTGAATAACAATCCCCTTTAATCTAAATTGCTAATAAAACAAGAGAATAATTTAAAAAATGCTGCTGTAGAGGATATGCTGACTTTGCAACTAGTGAAGATGTCACATCAGTTTCAGTCAAAGTGTAAAATTTATGTCTGTTTATGAGCTGAATAGATAAATCATGCAGTGGTTGAAAGGACTTGGGAAAGATAAAAAGTACTGAAGAACTCTGAAGAACTCTTTAGTGAAACAAATGTTCCTTACAGAGGATTTTGCTAATAGACAACTGTGTGTCAGAATTAAAATCTTCAACTGCTGCTTAATATTTCCCACAGATCTTTCTTTAGTACCAACTTACTAGCATGTTATTTTCAAAAATATTTGAGATTCAAATATAATTTTCCATTTGAAATCATGTGTCTTAGTAATCAACAGTGACATTTAAGAAATTCAACAAATATTATAATGAAGGCACAAATGATGCAGAAACTGTTTAATGACCCAAACCTGACCGTCTTTTATCTTTTCATTGTGTTAGTTGCTAAAAGAAATGCATACCAATTAACTCAAAAATCCTAAATACTGCAATTTACTTCGATGAGATGATAGTAAGAATCTAGCCTAGCTTAAAAAGGTGGAAGAATGCATACAAACAAGAAATTCCATGTATTTTTTAAATCTCAATAACAGCTAAAAATGAATATACTATATAAAAATATCATGATGTGGGTTGTGCAGAATTCCAGTATAGCATTTCTAAGACACCAGTTTTACTAGATAAATTCACACACTGCACTGGAAATTGGCAATGATGGAGGTGGTCTACGGTGGACAATAATGAGGACTCCAAGGATTTGGATGAAATTCATTGCAGGTGAAGATTTCTATGGAGAACATTGATGTCCTAGAACCAGAACTCTGATGATAAAGCACTGGGCAGGCACCTTGGTACATCCTGGTCTGCCTGTGAAGAGCATCTCTGATCCCCCTGCCCTAAACCACAGGGGCTGGAATCTCAGCCATGGAAAGATTGTCCCACCAGGTCTGGCCACTCAGAGGAAATGTGGAGAATCTCTCCCTTCCTGCCCCTGCTGGGCTTGACAACAGCACACACACTTCTCCCTAACTAGGAAAAGAACACAGCTAAGGCTGGTCCACACAAAAGGATGTGCAAAACTACTCACACGGCTGTGCCATTGTCCTCAGATCACTGAGATTTAATCCTCCTCAGAGGATTTGTATTCTTCTTTCAAAGAAGATTAAGTTGCAGCTATGAAGGGTCAAAATGCCACTGAAAGAAAGTGCTTACACAGGGACTTAAGGTAGATTACTCAGCTAAATCTGCACTTCAAATTTATTGCACCTTGTTAATTTTAACATTTATGAACATTCCTCTTGCAGATGTAACTGACATTTTCAAAAAATAAAGGTAACTCCTTTTATCAGAGCTTTATCACTATTTTTTATCAAAAGAACACCAGCTTTTATAGCTGGGTTATCTTAAAAACCAGAACATGATCTTTATATACAATATCAGTAAACATAAGATTAGCTGTATAATTTTAAAAGTTTATGCAAAAGTTACTGAAATAATTTTGCAATATACAATGTATTCTAATACACGCAAGAAAATTACAATAAGAAAAATTTTAGGTTAATTTTGAGGGGAGAGATTATTCAGATCTTTAAAGTTTTTCTAATATGTGAAATATACTTTATACATCTATACATGTAACTTTATATATCTATAAATGCATATATATTTTTTTAAATGGCTACTGTAAAGTCTTAACTGGAAGTAGGATTTTGTGTACAGTGTCTTGGGGTCATTTTTTCTTTTTCTTCAGCTTGTAAAAATATACGTTTAGTATTTTTTTATCAAGTTACCCTGTGTTGCATTACAAAAAGAACTATTAGTATGCTAACATCATACATATATAGGCACAAAAATTCTGTGAGAGTTAAAGTCTGACACAAGAATATTTTTTTTTTTTTAATTCCAGAAAAATATTTGGTTTAAGAAAAATTTCAATAATATTGCATTTTGCCTTAGAGGAACAAATTAAATATTTATTAAGATTATTAAAACAATGCTTTCTTTAAAGTTTATTGACTTCAGGGACAACATCACTTCTCACTGCTCATTCAGACTTTGACAGATATACTTTAAAAAATCAACTATATTAGAATTTTTGGACTTGGCAATGTTAGGTTAACAATTGGACTCAATCATCTTAAGAGTCCTTTTCAACCTAATTATTTCTATGACTCTTTCAAGACAGTCTAATGTGTGTCAGTCATCAAATAATTTAATCAATTCTTTCATTACTGTTCAAAAAAGGTTGGTTACTTAAAATATTAAAATAAAGCTTGAATAAGTGTCATCACTGACGAGGCGACATGAACAGCTGATTTATTATTCATTTAAAATCATGTGTTTGATTTTTTGAATCCACAGAGTGAGTGTCATGCATCCAAAGGCTTCAAAACTAAGGGGCAATATAGTTCTCATGGCAATCTTGTAGCAAAAATATACATAAAACTGTCAGAAAAATAAAATGCTCTATAAGAAATTCTGAGTATGTCACCACTTGATTAATTAAATAAGGCAAATTACTAAAAGAGAATTATTTTTTCCTAAAGACTGAAAGGACCATCTTTTTAAGTAATGTCAGTGTACAACTAAGTTCATGGTGCATACACTGTGGTGTTTTCTATCTTAAAAAAAATAGAGACATTTTTAACTGGTAGAACACCTGTTTCTTTCTACATAAAATTATTAAATTGTTGTTCAAACTTTTAAACTGGGCTGTATCTGCTAAGAAGCAAAGAGTAGGATTTATGTTTCAAACACTTAAACTGTTTAATTCCATTTCTTGCTTGTTTTCAGTAGAAGGAAAAAAGTACAATGAAAGACCTGTCAGAAGTAAAAGAATAAACAAAAATAGTCTCCAAAAGGTCAGCTACTTATACTTAATTCTCATATTTATAGTAAAAGAACCTTATTTTAAAATGCTAGCTTTATTTTTGCAATTTATTCCTAGTCTTTGAAAAAAATCATCAAATGTTAATAATGTTTTTTAAAAACCATGGTAAACCTTAATTAAAAGTTTAAACTCTGGAAATAACATTTATATTAAGGTCAAGCATACTGAATAATGAACATGGATAAAAGAAAGACAAAATATTAAAACAATAAAAATATCTGAGCTGTTTTCTACACAGAATGTGTTCAATTATTGTGCAAAACTAATTTCCAAACAGGTTTGACTGAAAGAATGATCTTCACTGTCTGAGTTAAAACATAACAATTCCCTCTAATTTAAAGACAACATGTTATTGTTTCAACATTTAATAATTTTATGAAGAGAAGCAAACAAAGGGTTTAAACTGAACCTGTGAAATCAATCACTGAAAAGGCATAAATGCAGAATGTGTCATCAGTCAGACACAGCTGCAGCCTGGAGGGGAAGGGAGACAGCAGCTTCCCAGCTCGAGCCATGTCATACAACTGAGAAAGAATACATGTGCTGTATATTGGCTGCACCTGACCAAATTGTAAATGTGGAAAGTTCTAAGAGTTTGAGTGGGTTTTTTTTACTTTTTAAATTCTGAAGTTTAAGTAATGGACACATTAATGAAGATATTCCTTAATTCCTTTAACATGGACATTCAGCATATTGACAAAGTCCATGATTAGCACAATAGGATGCAATGTATTAAAAGGCTATTTAATAGTATATGATATTAAATATATATTATTTAATAGTATATAATAATATATTTAAGCAAAAGAGGATAACACATTCTTAAACAGCATAACTGAACAAATAGATGTCAATCTTTAAGCTGAGTACCAGACATTAATTGTATTTCTGTGGAGCACATCATGATAAACTCTGAAAAGTGCTCTAATGAAAATAAGACATACACAATTAATATAAAAATTTAAAAGGAAAAATCTCTAACTTTACAAATTTTTTCTCCATCTGGCCATTTTTATTTTGTTATTTTCTTTATTTAGGAAGAAGAAGAAGGGTTATAGGTTGTTGCATGCTTAGTCCTTTTTATTCTCTTCACTAAGCTTCTGTTTGGGATTGTTAGCAAAGGATTGTGGCAGAGCCAGAAATTTGGCCTTATCCACTACAGTCTGCTAATATATAAATATGCAAAACACTCATCAAGTTAAAGCATATCACTATTATATTATGCTCCTCAAGCTCATATGTATTTTCTAGATGAAAAGTGTGTTCTGTCTGCCACCCCAAACATACTACAAAACTCAGGCAAACACATTCTCCACTATTAAAAATTTCTTTGAAACTGCTGCAGTAATTATGAGCAACTTAGTGTGCCTCTTTTCCCTCTATTAGTAACCTACTGGTGGTACTATTTATTTCTTGAAAGAAAATTCAAATATGCTGAAACTGAGAAATGCCTGTTCTAGGCTTATCTGAATAGTATACTCTAAAAAGGTCAGACAAAAATATAGGAAAGCTTATGAAAATGATTGATTATACACTGTGGCAGAAATTAAGTGACTGACATTTGCCCATCGAAAAAGCTAACCTGCCTTGTATACCAATACAGATTTATTCATACAGTATTATAATGGAACTCTCTGACAGTTCTCCACAGAACCAAGAGTTTAATAAATAAAAATATTCACATGAAGCATATTTATTGCCTTTTCTACAAAAGCACACACATGAATAATGTTCTGAATTATAATATATACAAACATAATTCAAGAAAACTTAATATATGTGAAGTACATGAAAGAGAGAAAAGCTTAAAGCAAAAGAAACTCAAAGTTTTCACTGAATGACTTATCTCTGTTTTCTTTCCAAGCATTACACTGTATGTAATGATTTCCCTGTGTGCATGTCCAATTGTGAGCGTCTTAGAAAGTCTTAATTCAATTTATTTTTTTCAGCACAGGTTTTATTAAACCTCCAAGCAGTAACAAAGTTTTATATCAATATTGGAACTGTAATAACATTTATAAGGTTGTTATGTTTTCATAAAAAAATGCACTGATTTAAGGTTTACTAACACTTTACATGGTTATATAAAGTTATTGTATGCAAAAAGATGACTGACATTTAGCTGAGCAATTGAAATATGTTTTTGAAAGTATTTTTCTACTAGTCCCAAGAGGAAAGAAGAATCTTCTTCCAAACAATCATAATGAAGAGCTTAAAGCTTAACTGCTCAGTTGAGCATCAATACAAATAAAGGTTGTAAGCCTGACATTTTGAGCTGCTTGCAGGAACTGATATACTTCCTGACACCTCCAAGAATTCTTAATAACTTCAAATTACATAAAATGCTAGAATTATATCACTGAGTCACCAGATTTATTTTATAACACTGTTATGAACTAAAGGATAGGCTAGTGAAATAACTTAATTACTTTATATAACCAGGTAAAGTCAGGAATAAAAAATGAGTTCTAAACAGATTATAAAACAGATGCTGTTATACTGATTATCAAGAAGTCTGAAATCAAAGATTAAGTATTTTTTATCAGAATAACAGGTTTACAGGGTTGAATATCTCAACCTGTAATATCTCAAGCATAATAAAATTATAAAACATTCACACCTAAATCTTCAAGCTGTTGTGCTTTTCTGCCAGTGTGGTACAGCCAATAGGACAAAAGCATGGAAGCAGCCTAAGGATCAGCTGGCTGTATGATCCACCTTGGATCCTGAGAGACATAAAGCATCTATTTTCAGATGTGGCACACCCATAAAATGAGTGGAATAAGCCATACTCAGGTGCATATTCACCTTCTCAGTTCTTTTTTTGGCTGCATCTAACATCATTGTTTGATACTGCTACAGGGCTGCTGTCACAGCAGCATGCTGCATTGTCCTGAACTGGATATTCATGGCAGTGACTGTGCTCACCTTATCCACTTAACAGGTAAATGCATGCTTGAATCAATATCAAGAAGGGGAATAAACCAAATCTTCCTGTTGATTCAAAGCTGCCTAAATACTACATTAGATCACATGTGCTGGACAAATTTGGGCATGAGTGATCTTCAGTTGTGGTCAAAGCAAAATAGAAATGCAGCTCAAGAAGAAAACTAACTTTAAAAAAGGTGTAAGAATAAAAAATTACTTTATTTTCAAATTTTTTATCTATTGTATTTAACAAAGCAAACTGGAAAAAAATGTAAGCTTGTGAGAGTATAGTTTTAGCATATCAATATACTTTGTTGGTGGTACCAGACAACCCTGTGACTTCAAGGTGGTGGTGTGATAGTGTTTCATCACTTTGTGCAAATTATATTTAAGTGTGTGTATGACATGTTTTTCTTTATATATGTGGTACATTAAAAAAAAAGGAGTTCAGAGTCATTGCATGGCTGGACTGAAAATAAAGCTAGAGCTTAAAAAAAAATCAGTAATTAGTTTATTAATTCAAAATAAGTATTTTTGGTGAACCCAACCTGTTTAACCAGAGTGGTCAGAAGATGCCAGCCCTGTTCTAATGCATATTTAAAATTTATCCAGACGGAAGCAACTTCAACAAGGGAGATCAGTAACAACCTTCATCAAGATAACCATTTGGCATTTTATAGTATTCTACCAGGAGATTACATGCTAGGGTTTCAGATATGTCCCTTGTGTGCAGAAAAAACACTGAGGTCGTTCATAATCTTAATAAACAATCAGGTAAAAGAAAAACTTACATTAGAAACATAGCTAAAACTTACAGGTCATTTTTATAATTTCTTTACTTTTTAAACAGCTCTGTCACTGAAATTCTGAAAACTGTCTTAACAACAGCATGTATACTGTATATTTTTTTCTATAAATGTTTCCTTCTCATTTTTTTAGTTGAAAATTTTAATTTTAAAGCAGTACTTTATAGTGCTGTATACACATTGAGAAATGTTAGTGGGTTTTATAATGAAGTATCTTCTGTTAAAAACATAATGTAATTTTGTTTAATTTATCAATACTTGAGGAGAGACACCTGGTCGTCTTGGGTTCAGTAATGAAAACTGGCATAGATAATAATTGGAGATGATTTCAGTTTAGATCCATTGAAACACTTGAGTGTGGTATTACAATATATGCCATTCTTCAAGGACAGAACAATTTAAATTTCTGGCCTTTCCACAAAAATATGCTTTCAGACGACTCTTTTTAAAAGGTATTAAACCATTCTGTTAAGATATCTGGGTTCTATAACAGAGGATGAAGGACTTTCAAATGCAGTCTATAAAATAGGGTTTTTTTGAAAAAAAATAATGGTAGGTTCAGAAAATGTTTCACCTTTTTTTTTTTAGTATGGGTTAACAACCTTCTATTTCAACAATAATAATGTGGTTCTAACATGGCTTAGAAAGTTTATCGTTAAAGTTAAGGGTCTTGCATGTCTGTGGTGTCTTACATTTTACTTATTTATTACATAGAAGTAATTAAATTATTTTTGTCTATAATGCATGACATTGAGTGTGACTGGCAGAACAACATCAAGACATCCCTCGCACTTGCTAACACAGTAGCTGTTTGTCAGTTTTCTGGAGTTAAAAAACTAATAACAACACTTGTTTTACCATCTGAATTTCCATAGGTCACCTTCCAGTGCATACAACGAGACTGGTACAGTGTTATTCTTCTGTATTCAAAACTCTTCCCAGGAACTTTCTCTACAGGATCTATATATGAAATCTTTCTTGTGGCTCTAATTTTTGGACAATTGCATTCTACAGTCTGAGAAACATGATTAATAGGGCAGACTACAAAAACTGGAATAGCGAGAAATTAGACAGCTTTACATCGTTCTGACATTAACGTTACTGAAGGTGAGCCAAAGAACAGACAAAAGGACTTGGGAAGACTTTCATTTCTACTAATTCCTTAAGTAAATTTTAAATAGGATTAAATGCTATTCATACATAATATCTGTTATGCATATCAGTTCATTTACAGGCATCATTACATGCCTTTTTTGGGTAGACATGTTAATAATGTTAAGATAGGTGAACTGCATCATTAATATCCTTTCTTAATAATTAAAATGAGATGAAGTCCAGTTAAAGTTAAAATTTTCTATAGATTATGGCACTATTTAAGTAATAATTGGAAAAAATATATTTGCTCTAACAGATACAAAGACAAAATTGGATTGATGACCTGTAAAATATTGCCCAAGAGGGTGAGAAATCATGTTCCAATCCTGAGCAAAACTCACATTTTGGGAAAAAAGATTCAAAAAAGGATGTCCTTTAGTTTGTCTCCACAGAACATGTATAAGGCATCAGACAGCAGTTTGCCTTCTTTTAACTAACTGCAATCACAATGTCCTTGAGGTTACATGTCACAATCTATTAACTTTCTCACAATTAAAATGAGATTCTATTTTTAGACAGGATCTTTGCTAAACAAGGGGAAGGAGATTTATTCAAGCACCTTGTGACAGCGTAGAAGTTTAAAACTTTATACTTAGCCTAAAGCAGGAACTGTATTGAGAGTGCAGATGGTTAAAAGTTTCATCAACAATAAAAGATGAGAAAATTCTAATAAAACTAATGAGACCATTGAAATGAAAGAGAGAAAAAAATGCCATAATTCACCTTTATTTTAAAACATTTGCTACACTTTTGAACTTGTAAACATTTCACACTTTGTAAATAAACACAGACTCTAGAAATGTACAAAAGATAAAACCATGACACAAGGGACAAGAAGGGGTAAGATTAATTTAGATAAAGAGTATGTGATTGTACTCATGCAATAAAACATACTTGAGCTGTGTAACTATACAGGCTTAATGCATGGCACAATGTCTTAAGATTCCTTATGTCTTAGGCCTGCATCTGCATTTTCATTCACAGCTCTGTGCATCACACTAAAGCAACTGGGACAGTGTTTCAAGAGCCTCTGCAAACTTACTTGCTCTCACATGACTATTCTTATGGCCATGAGCCTGCAAATCTCAGTATTGTTGCTATGAAGGATTCTCATGGGAAGTGATTGCCACCCTCATGAGAATCACCCCTTCTTTCTCTTTTTTTGTTCTTTATTTTGTTGATTTCAGTTCACATTAAAGAAAACCAAAACACGATGAATAAAAAAAGTAGATAACAATAATTAAATCACTCAAATATTATCCAGCAATATGTGCACACAGAAACTTAAACAATGAATATAAAAAAGTTGATCTGATTAGCATGCTCCAATAAGTATCATGAATAGGAATAACAAAAAGTGAGCTTAAGTGAGTCACAAAGTAATACAGTGTTAGGGAAAAATAATGGTGGCAGTATAACTCTAATCACTGCTATCATCAGCACCTTACTCGCCTTGTTAAATTAGGAAATTACTAGTGTGGAGAAGAAACTCCACATTTCCTGGCTGACCAGTGGGGAATATTTCCCCTTCCTGTTCCTTTCAACGTTCACAATATGTCACAGCCACAGGCACTACTTCTAAAAACCTGCTCAAACAAGCCTAAATGTCCTTAGTGCAATAAATGTATAGCTTGTTAAATTTAAGGTTAACATCTCCATAACTTGTCACTCTTTATTTTACCTGTTTTGATAATGAAACAGTAAGGTAACTAGAAATGAAGTGTAAAACTTAGACAGGGTATTTCAGTTTATGGACAATGTTTAAGGAGCACTCCCACTCTTCTAATTCAGTTACTTTCAGTTACTGAACTGTGAATAGTCACAATATTTTGCAGCAGTTTTTTACAAAACTACTTTTGACAAGATTATTATCAAACCTTTTTCATCATATGTGCCCACAAGGTACTATTGAAAATAGTATCAAGTGTTTTCCCTTATCCTTAAGGTGAACTAATTAACATGGAAATTAACAGAAAATGATACCAGATGTTAATAAGAAACAGCTCTTTCTAGCTGCAGGTCTATACAACCTATTGAAATGGAAAAAATTCAATACATGCATACTAAGAAATATCAGGTATTTTTAAATACAATTAATCAGCTTCAGAAAGGACTGAAATTCACACAATCAAAAAAAAAATTATATTGCTAAGGTTCTCATTTCTTTGAGACAGAAGCAACACAAATGAGGCTAGAGTAACTTAGACCATTATTTTTAGTTAAATTTCCACAATTCTATACCTCTTCTTAATTTCCACAAATAAAATGTATCTGTTCTGTTGTTTTCATTACAAACTGATTTCAACTAAGGTCTGTGAAGATCTCAGTGAGGCAAGAAAATAAGTTTTATAAGTACCTCAGTAAAGTCTTAGATTATTAACAGTATTTTTAAATAGTATCCAATATTATACAGGTTAGCAGAAGGTAAATTTTAAGACATCTCAAGTATATTAGGAATTTGTAGCTTCTATTGACCTCCCAGCAAAAAGTATTAGAACAATAACTTTCATTTTTACTTGCAAATATTTTTAGTTATTTTGTAGGTTTTTGCAAATCCATATCTTCATTAACCATTAACTGACAATAGAGACAGTATCAAAACACTGTTTGGGAAAGGACCAAATGCCTATTTGAAATTAATTTGTTGGGGTATAATGAAATACATTACAACATAAACTTGAAATACTGAATTTAGCTCATACCTTGATAAACAGCTTTGAATCCTGGCGAGCCAATGCTGTCATCAGACTGTAAATGAAGCCACATCTGGTTGCTCATACTCACAATAAGATCAGGAACACTAGATCCAGTGAGTCTGCATGTAGGATAAATGGCAAAGTCATTTGTAGATGCATAAATTACTAGTATTACTACTACTACTGCTACTATCACCACCACTACCAAAAACCACAGCTTTTAAACTATTCATATCCTATTCTAATTAGCTGGTTTTTTGATAGAATTAATTATTCTAGGTGAAATAGAACAATGTGAAATAATAGAAAAAAATATTTTGCACTACTGCATTCAACAATGATGAAACAATTCTAATAAAGCTGTTTGTCGCTAAAGTTTCCGTTAAGTAATTACATTGTAAAAGATGAGTGTGACAGTATAAATTAGTTATTACCTGTTTGGACAAGAATTGCTTTTCTGCCATGCTTTCTAAAGTGAAGAAAATTGCTTTACATGCCTTAAAGCCTGTGTGTGTCCAGAACTTACTACAGTCACATCTACTCCATTCAAA
>VZTB01007619.1:1625-40656 GCA_013397245.1 Thryothorus ludovicianus
ATCCTAAGTGATGATTTTATTTCAGTATTTTGATAAAAATATTTTGATAAACACTAAGGCATGTGGCATTTTAGAATGAAAAACTTTTAGCTGAAAATTTTTCTACATTACCACACATTTGCATTCTTCAGAGACTGAATAAATATTAATGACAGATATACAATGTAATAAAACATGTCTAACTGAAAAAACTGTATGACAGCCATATATAGCCTGAAAGCTACACTGATGCAACATGAAGCATTCACAAAAATACTCTAAATAGAAGCCTGGAGTAAGGTTTTTAAATTTCAGTTGATTTTCTGAGACCTTGACACATAAAAGGATAAAGAGTTTGTGACTTCTAAAAGATGATTTGTTGTAAAAATAAGGATATTCAGAAAATTTATCTAGAATTGGCTCAACAAAGACACTGCCCAACCATTATGCATCCTACCTACAGAGCAATATTCTCAACCCACAACCTGAGATGCACTATGGAATACAAAAAAGACCTCTGAAGAGTTGTGTAATGTCCTCATGACATCCCAGAAAGCTGATTATTACCCTTTACCATCGAATACAATAAAGGCATTAATTCTATCAAGAAATGGTGTGCTGCAAAAATAACTGTGATACAGATTTTGGAGAGAATAATGATTTAATCTTCTAAAGGAGAATTCTAAACCATAAGACTCTCTAAATGAAAACTAAATTACAGAACTAAGTCAATTTTTCTTTTCTCAAAATTTTTCTTCTTCCTAAGGCAGTAGCATTTAGAATATAAGCACAAGAGTATAGGTCTAAATTTGTTAACATGTCTCCTGTAACCAGTGCTGTTACATGTTTTTTATACCAGCAGTAATGGTGGAAGCCAAACTGAAATTTCACTGTAAGAGACAACATGGCCTTTGAGCAAAAGAAGCAGGTTGTCAATGAAGCAATCCAATAGCTCCAAACACTTGGACTTCCAATGGGCACTGCCATGTCTCCTAACAGTAATTCTACACATAAGCATATATGCAGCAAGAGATATATGCAAAGTATATGGAATAGATATGAAAAATTGACATATTCTTACCTCTGAGATATATATAGAAGGAAATGCTCGTTACTCTGCCGGGTCATACAATAGCTCTGAATGTTTCAGGTGCCACCTAGTGCCCAGTTCTCATGTGTCAAAGTTCCCTTCAGGAGAAAAACTTGTTTCCTTTGGGCCCTTTTACGCCAACAACATGACTATGACACCCCATATCCACATCTTATGCTTTAAATTCCACTTTTAAACTCTTGAGTGATTTAAAGTTGTAGAAATAAATTTATCTTTTCTTTTTTTCTTTCTTTCTTTCTTTCTTTCTTTTTTTCTTTCTTTCTTTCTTTTCTTTCTTTCTTTCTCTTTCTTTCTTTCTTTCTTTCTTTCTTTCTTTCTTTCTTTCTTTCTTTCTCTCTTTCAACAATTTGAAAAGTTCAACATACCAGAAGTTCTGCCTTCGTGTTAGGACACAATTTGTGAAGAAGAACTGTAGCAGGGAAACCTTGGCCAATTAGTCAGTCATGAAACCTGGTTGATTACCCATGTGGTTGTACCCTCAGACTGCACACTGGTCAGTTCAGATGACCTTGGCCAACAGGAAGGTTGAAGAGAAGTTACATTCCTTTTGAGGCTAACCAGTCTCTTAATTTATAATAATTTAAAACATAAGTCCTTCAGATTATCCTTTGTAATAGCTGAAGAGTCAATGCATTAAATTGAAGTGCCTGTCAGTACTCACTGAAACTTCCATTTCTTCTTTTTTACTTTAGAAGTCTCAGTACTTTTGCATTAAATGTGCTATTTTATTTTATTGTCTAATTTCGGAAATTCTATCATCTTGACTATAAAAATTATGCATCTTCCTAGTATTTTTTTACACCTTGGAACAAAAAATGGAACCTTTATTTCAGTAGGAAACTAGATATGCTGATACATCAAATATATAAAATTCATGACATTTATTTGACATATGTATCTACTATTGTTTGTAAAATTTGGGTGGAGATGCTGTCTATATAATACCACACAATTTGTTTGTGCCATTTTATCCTCCTTCAATGAATAAACTGATTTTTTTCTAAATTTGTTAACTTTTTACATATTTGGTTAGTGTAAATTCTCCAGGTAAGAACAGCCAGTGAGTAACTATGCAACATTTATACTACCTAACATAAGGTAAAATCAGATGAGGTATTGAAGCTAAAGTGGGATGGAAAGAGGTAATATAGTGAGTTGTTGCAATAATATTTCAGAAATTGAAAGTTTAATTATTTTTTTTATAACTGTAAAAGACCTAGTAAGAAACATAAATTGCAGAAGGATTATGAATAAAGTATAAACTTTGGGATTATTTTTTATTTTAGATTGTCCTGCACTCTGAAATAATCTTTTATTGGTAATTCCAACAGCCTCTTCCCAGTTGCCTGCAGAATATAGGCATATTTAAATGTACTCAGAAAAGCCTGCAGTCTAAATAGAACAATTCCATTGTGACAGATACAAAGGTGTACCTACAGTCTTTGCATGGCAGGCAGGGTGCATCTGTCTGGACTCCATCCTCCTGAGAAGCTGAACAACCATCACATGTGGCAGATCCAGTATCTCAGGCTTCAAATTAGACTAATTGGGTTGAAAAGTTTCATAACAATGCAGATGCAGCAATCTCTGTGATATTTGCAACTCTCTCCAGGCCAAAACTTCATGTTGTTTCAGTGGTCCCACTCAGTCCATGCACTATGTGCATCTACCTTCCAGCCATTCTCAGGATTTAATTGGTGCCCTCAGCAGCTGTGCAGGAATTTACTGCAGCTAAAGCTCTATTCAAGTGGAATTTGGTAAAGGCAAATAAAGCACAGCTGGTGCTGTTAACTGTATAGCTGTGCTAACTATCTGGTGTTTGCCTACTTGTCACTCCCTTCAGGTAGCACTTCAGGAGCGTGTCTGATGGGGAAATATCAGATTTAACCATATCTGCTGAAGCATCAGTCATCTTTCTGTTTCACTTGGCTCCTGGTTATGCTGCCCTGTGGTTAAATTAGTGACTGCCATTATTTTATTTTGCATGGTCCTTCAGCCCTAGTGCTCTAGCGCTGTTCTGTATCTGCAGCTGATTTAAACAGATACCCTGAACACTCTACTGCATTTGATGGAAATACACTGTAAGCCCTGGAAATTTTTCATGCTCACTGTATGAATTTGACTACAGAATTATAATTATCCCTTGTTTCCCTCATATATCCTGAAGGGTTTTTTTCTGTACTTCTCTCTGTTCCCTTGCTTGTAGAAGAATTATGTTAATGCAGCTCTAACTTAATGCTGAAACAAGTTTGTTCCTATTAAAAAGCATATGACTTTATGCTAAAAATAGAAGCATTCTTGTCTTAGTGGCAAGGAAGACAAATTCAGTGATTGTTTCAATGTACTTAGAAACAAAATCAAATTGAGTATAAAAAATCTACATTGAAAATTTCCTCAAGACAGCGTCCTCTTATTTTTGATATGAAATAATCCCAAAAGGAAGAAAAAAGCAAAATTAATTATTTCATTAAAAAATAGGTAGGAAACTACAATATAATTAGCTGTATCATCTTTAGTGAACAGTAAAGACCCTCAGTGAGGTTACTATTGCAGATATATTAATCAAGAAAAAATAATCACAATAGGAAAAGTAAAAACATTCTTTTCCTTTGTGGAAAAAAACCCCAAAGCTTCTCACACTTTCTCTTGCTTGACTATTTATAGTTAGACATCAGAATATGACAGTCTCTTTTGACTGATCCACAAAAAATGCAGAAATTAAAAGAAAAACTTCAGAGAAGTTTAGATTGTTAGACAGTTTCTGTCACTGCTGTAAACAAAAGTGAATTTCAGAATTTCATTCTGCATTTGCATCTTAAAGTAACAGATTTGTTGGAATCAAGGGATAACCATTTTTGTTGTTGAACTTCTATAAAGGAAAGAGCTGGATTTTAGGGGAGGGAATTTTAAAAATTCAATAACTGTTTTAATATATCTGTGCTGTTTATGATAGATTTTTCAAATCACTTATGTCTTTACTCTCTGAATCTTACATTTTTTGCAGTTAAATGGACATTTCAATATTAAGTTTTTAATATTTTTCTTCCACTGCACTTATGTTACCTACTCCAAGTTTTTCTTGTGGTTTTCTTCACTCTATAATCTCAAATGAAACATGCATGTATATGTATATTTCAATATGTGTGTGGAAAGACAACTTTATTTCTATACTCATCAGTTAATTCTTCTAGACCCTATTAGATTTGAATCTAGACCATGCTTGCTTATAAATTCAGAGCAGTATGAATGAGGACAGAATAGAAAGTAATCAAAATATAAGTTTTGAGAAAAAAATGGCAACATATATGAGCTAGAGGCTACATATCTAAGTTACTTTTTTTAGCTCATAAAACCTTAGCAAAACAATGGAAAACAAAAATAAACTACTGTAAGATCCAATACAGATGAATTTTGGACAAGAGAATTTCAGGCTACTTCTTATTTTCACAAAGACATCACCTATCCTAGTATTTGGGACCTTTAGAATGATTAGCTCTCCCCGTAGCCACACCCACAGTTCATGCAGCACTTCTGAAACCAGCCTTGAGTCTTCAATGCCAAAGCATTCCTGCTTGTCAGTAAGTCAGAGTACCTGTGCCTGGCTTTTCCAAGGGATATCCATGTCCAGACATATTGCAATATTTCCAGTACACCACGTCCTGTCCCAAATGGCAGCTGGAGTGGTCCCGAGAATAGCACATTCCTATTCACGTTTGCGTGGCAGAGGAATTGCTGTTTGGAGTAGCAGACACAAGTGAACAGTCTAGGACAGGTACCACGCACTAACTGGGGAGATTTCCACACTGAGAATGTAGGGACATGAGGAGTATTTAATTGCAAAAGTAATACATGAAATAAGCACCAGCCTGTATTGGGATTTTACATATGTCTTTCAATAGGTGAGTACTCATGAAGATGTTGACAGTATTTCTCATTTTATTTGGGGAAAAATGGGGATCATAATGATTTGCAGTAGCTGCAACAAAAACTCCGAAAATCTATGGATTAACCCTTTAAAAGAGAAAAAATATTTATATTCCAAGTTTTATAATAAAATAGTATGTGAAGGACATTAGTATTCATAACTAAGCTTAACGGAATGCAACACTATGAAAAATACCTTTATTACTGGAATACATGAAAATAATTGCTTTGTATATTTAGATATCAAATTATAAAGGAGGATAATGCTACTATTAAGGAGGCTAGTGCTACTATTGATTTCATAAACACCATAACAGAAAAAAATCCCAAACTTTCATGACTTAAAATCTGAATTAAAAGCAAGTAAATTTGAAATTTTCATATCTGGTTCTAGTTTGTTGCCCCCTCTTTGTCAGAGAATGCTGACAAAGAGAGTCTAAATTTCTACTAACCTTGTTTTTTGAAAAAGAATTTCAGAAATAAATTATAGTTAATGCTATTTAATTTGAATATCTTATTAATTAGTATCTATAAGGGGCTGAATTTCTGCTACTTAAAGTCTTTAAAAAAGTGGGTACACTCCTGCTAAGCAGAACTCTCCCAGATATGTTTTACCCACAATTTTTTAACAGAATTTACATTGGCATTAATAAGAATTAATTCAATAAAAACCTATTGAACAGCACTGAAGGATATTTTAAAATTCATGTTTTAATATTATATTAAAAAAAAAAGAGGACAAATATGTTCATACATACCTTGTTTACAAAATTAAATCTAGGACAAAGAAAACTCCTGCTTGGAGAGAGATTGAAACAATTGGGGCAGATTGCTTTGAAAAGGAGATGGGAAATAATACACAAAAATTAAAAAAAAGTGGGAAGGTGTAAAAATTCGATTATGCTTATTTTCAGACTACATGAGCAAGGAGAAGTTCAACCAAACTACAAGACAGCAAATTTAAAAGGAAATATTTTCCACCCTTCATATCATTAGTGATTATGAAAATGTCACTGAAGTCAAGATATTGTGGAGAGCTGAATAAAAATTACAATCTAGTTTGGCATTTCCTGGGTTCGCTGACAGATGACAATCTCAGGGTAACAATCCATAGCTTCCAATGTCAGGGAGTTGGTAGCACAGTGTCACATTCAGTTTGAAAATAGACACTACCTAGCAAAGAAGACAAAAGCAGTTACTTGGTAAATTATCACCCTCTCCTCCCCAAATAAGGCACTTGAAGATGTTCAAAATTAAAATGCTCACAGAATAAATTAATATATTTAAAAATGTACTATTTATTTTTTCTACATTCTTATCTAGAATCAGGAATAAAATGGCTTGAAGGGTTAGAAGCAACATACTCCCAGGCCACTTTCATAAAGTTAAAAAGTTAATGAAAAATGCCAAGTATTCCTTTTAGATGAGTCATATAGTATTACAATGGGAAAAATAGTTTTATTTTAGAAGGATGGTGATTTTTAATTAGTCCTTTAAAATATAATGTAATTTCACAAGAATAAATTGCTTTCTGTGGGTAATTCTATGTGAGACAGCAGTAAAAGCAAAGGAAGTAATTTTAGGTAGTGACATTACTAATCATTATATTTTTTATTTCAAAGGACAGGGAATCTTTCTGTGACCTTTTTACAAAGCCCTAAGAGATATAGGCTTCTGAAGGACTTTGTCTTCTCAGAGAAGTTGAAAATGAAAACACTGTGTGCAGGGTGATTTTTCGAGTTAATATAATATGATTCATATGATAACCAAAATCCACAGGAAGATATTCTTACCTTCATTTTGACATGCTGTGATGATAAATAACAAATTGAATAGCCTTGAAAACTTTTAGAGGACTTAGAAGAAATTCTTTTGCACAAATATGCAGGAGCAGCTGTACCATTGTCTTCTTTGTAGAGCTTGCAAGCAGATTTGAGGGCAGGGGAGTGTTGTTTCAGCATAGAACTCTTCAATAAAGCAGTGGGAAGAATATCAGTTCTTTAGGTGAGCTTTGAAGGCCAAGGTGAGATAGGCTCCTTTCTTACTTCTGTGTTGTGTCATTGTGCAAGGTAACAAAAGCCAAATCCAAACCCGGAGTTTATTATGTAAGAGAAAGCAGGAAACAGAAGCAATGATATCAGCAACTAACATACCTATTTAACATATTCACATCAATACATGATTGGTACATAAAGTTTTTCAAATTCAATCATTTGCATATATTTTATATATAGTATATATATATATATATGGACATATAGAGCATATGATTATAGTGGATTGTCCATTTAAAAGCTGTTACATAGATTTTTCATGGCTGGTATAGTTTTATATCCTAGTTCTTGGTAGTTTTGGGCGTTAAAGTTTGAGAATGTAACAAATGTTGGGAGACTGATTGTTTTAATAAACATTTATATAATTTTTGTTTCATTGAAACCTCTAACAGCTTAGGTATTTAAATATGTTGTGCACACACTCAGGAGCACATAAGGGCTAGTGAAAAATATTTTAGTCATATGGAATTCAGGAAAAGAAATTAATAAAATACATACATATCCCTCCTTCCAACGTTTTCCTTTTTTAGATTGGGGGAATTTGGTATGAATCCAAATACAGGTTTGCCTGATTTGTCTCTTCCCCATTAGCATTAGCCTGATAAGTATACTTGGTACAAGCTTTGAAGAGCTCAGGATGAGATTATGAAACATCTTTTGTTCACACTGGCACAAAATCTATGTTTTAATGTCCATTAACATTAAAGGACTTCAGTAGTAAATGACTGAAAATATTGTAATCAAGCTATTTATGATGCTGAAACACCAGTCAAAAGACTTGAAATGTGAGTAACAGCTGAAACTGAACTCTAATTAATGGCCTTAGAGATCAGACTGAGAGCAGCTATGAGTCATTTTGGATTCTGTGTGGTTTAAAGCTCTGTATTATAAAAGAAGTTACTAGACCTGTGATATTTCACATGATTAAATTAACTAATTCTTTGCTCAGAAATCAGTATCTCATCCATTTTCCTCATTATATAAAATCTGTTAAATCATTAAAAAACTTCCTGATAATACTCAGACTTATTCTTGTTAAATTTTTTTCTTATCTTTATTAACTTTATTTTTTCTTCTAAATTTTGTTCAGTTTGAATCTGATGTTCTTTCATGTTTGTATTACAATTTTGTTTATTGTTTTGCATTTGTGTAACTTGACAGTCAGAAATATATCAAGTTGCTTTGATTCCTGTTCTTATGTAATGATTTCTTTTGTACCAATTCAATTAAAAAATTACATTAATATACTCATAGCTGGAGAGTAAGGAAAACCTCATGCTTATTTTCATCTCCATTTGGATATATGGGTACTTAAGGAAATGTTCAATACACTAAATTGGCAATGGATTTTCAGTGTTGAGAGTTGTATAACATCCATGAAAACACACTAGCTGTCCAAAACTGCCTTAATGTGCTCTTATATTCTTTCATATTCTTAAGCTAAATGAAACATTTATTTATAACAACATCTTAAGTATAAAAACATTTTAAGTCATAAATACATATCTTTTCCAGAACTCCAGAGTAGTTCCTGTGGCAATCCAGGAGTTCCACCAAAGGGTATTTTGTATGGTACAAGATTTGATGTTGGTGACAAAATTCGATACAGCTGTGTAACTGGATATATTTTGGATGGACACCCACAGCTTACTTGCATAGCCAACTCTGTCAATACAGCATCGTGGGACTTCCCTGTTCCCATCTGTAGAGGTAAGACAAATCCTACAGTAATGTTCTTGAATATATACATTAATATTAAAAATTTTTAATCGCTGTATTAAGAATTAAGTTTTAAACTATGGTTAAAGAAACACTCTTTTGAATATTTTGATCTCTTGCTCACATATATGATGAATCTAAGCATATATATCTACTAATTTAGGTCAATATTCTACTAAAATTATAGTTAAAATTTATTTTAAAATATGTGTTATGTAACAAGAGCTAGAAACACAGTAATAAGTAGAATGTAAATATTTGTGCATAACATACTTGCAAATATGGGAATGTAGATTTGGCATCTGTTAGTGCTTCCTAAGAACTCACTTTTTGTCTCGTAGTAACTTGGCTATTGAGCAAACAGAAATATGAAAATGCCAAAACAATTGAGGTACAGGTTACCTCATTGCCAGTCAGGTTTGATTATCTTAAGATTTCTATGTAGGATATCCCTTGTGTTCTAACAAATATTATAGGTCAAATCCTTTTCCCTTGCTCATATTAGAAATATAGCAGTAATGGGGAACTCTGTATTATGGGTAAATCTTATTTTCTGAGAAAAATGTTGTTAAAGATAAATAATGTTTGCAGAGCAGCAAATGGAGGTTATGCTGATAAAATGAAGGCACTTTCACTGCTATACACAACCAAAGACACAATGTCAGGTAACCATGGGATCAGTTTCTAGATTCATAGTTTAATTTTACAAAATGCAACCTTCATATTTGTCTAAAAACATTGATGAAGTATTGCAGAGGCTACAAGAACATTCCAGCCAAAATTACCATTCTAATAAATATAGATTGGTTAAAACATGGTTAACCAGGACTGCAAAAAATCAGTTATGTATGAGAAAATGTGTCATTGGAAATACCATACTTTCATTTCCTATTCCTGGCATAGAGCTATTTATATTTAAGCTATTTATATGTTTATCCATGTTCTTCCAAAAATTTCCAATTTATTTTTAATAATACTTATTTCCAGTAAAAATATTTATAACTTTTGAACCTTTCGCTCCTACTTCCCAGAAAAATGCTGGCTAATAATGAAAGGGACATAAAATCAAGGCATATATCCAAATTTTGTTTCTGGAGATGAGAATGCAAAAGACATGATGAGAATATATTAACTTGCAAAAGACTTACATTTGTAACCAAATCAAATTCTAATGAGATTCATTACTCAAATTCTCAATCTGTCAATTTTGAAATGAATGGCATAAAAAATTTTATTCTTGAATGAGTTACACATTCTTCTTTTTTATACAATATTTTTTAGGAGATCTTTGAATATATTTTGGGTTTGCTCCAAGGGAAGACGAAAATATACTATGTAAATTTAAACTAGTATGATAAACTCCCAAAATAGCCCTGTGGTAAGACTTTACTAGTTTGTAAGAACATTACTACAGGAGAATATGAAAAACATTTTTTAAATTCATAATTAGAGAGGTCATTAGCTGCACAGTGTCATTTCTTAAGGCAAAATAAAGTTAATAAATTTGGAAGGATTCAGAAAAAGAGGAAACAAGTTCTGTTAGGTCTCAAAATTGTAATTTTGTCTAGAGACTGAATGACTCAAACTTTCCCATGTATGTAAAAGAGGACTGAGACAACAGTTTGATTTACTGCAGAAACTCATGCAGAAGGAAAACATTTTTTTTTTTGAGAAGACAATTCTTTAATCAATAGCAGTGAGGAATTGAAGGGGTAAAATTTGATGAACAAAAATGAAAAAAAAAATCCTAAGGTATATATTTTAATAGTGGTGGTTACAAATTACTGAAACATAACCTAAGAATGTGATAGATTCTTGATTTAAGTCTTAACATAATGGCTTAAATCCTTAATGCACAAATTGCCGTTAAGGTATTTTTGGGCCATGTCCAATAAAAGAAAAATAACCATTTATTTTCAAGAGTTCCTTCTAGGAGTCAATGTTCTATCTCAGAAACATTTAACTTTACATACGTGATTCCATTCAAATGAATTTCTCCTAATTTTGCCTAATACAATTATCCAACACAGAATTCTGCAAAAGGTTGCTAAAGATGATTGTAGACTAATGAGCTTCTTATCTCTTTCTCACTGTTTGCCATGGAGACTCTTTGAATAAACACTCATCCTTAAAGATTTCCTGTGATAAATGTCTTATTGTTCCCCACCAGTGGTCATTACATCTAACAAGAACAAAACAAAAGTACGTTTTATTCAATATTATTTTGAGAGTTGTTTGTTTGCTGGTTTGTTTTCACATTTCAGAAAAAATTGATTTTGAGGCACACTTAGAAGTCAGCAGACTTAAGATCATAGAAATCTGTAGACTGGCCATGTGTAAATATTCTTCTCTGCCTCTTGTAATTCAGAACAAATAAATTTGAGGAGATTTATTTTCTTATTATCTTAGGTTATTCCTCTTACATTGTCTTCACTTTAAATGAAGAGATGAGGAAGAGGTCATGCTTGTGTTTTAGCCATGTGGTTCTTATGAATTGATGTTTCAAAATGGGGAATTTCATTGGAAACAACAGTGTTTGTAATGTCACAAGCATATATACAGGACACTCTACTAAATGTTTTAATTTTTAATTTGTTAAATTGTACAAATATTTGCATTTTTTAAATGGGCCATATTTTATTAATGAAAAAAAGTTATTCCTCAAATAAGTTCTTATTCCTTTTCTTGACCCATAGGATTTTATTGAAAAATCAACAGACATACTGAATGATTGCTTTATTTCATATCTTCTTTCTAACTGAACATTGTTTGAATGCACAAAGATTTTCACCTGCATTTTTTTATATTCATTAAAATACTCTTGTGTTATTAGATTTATTAGAAGTGAAAAAAAATACCCTAATTATAAAAAAGCTAAATTCTATTTATTTTTTGTGGTCAGCTATGTGGTGGGGTTGCTCTTTATATGAGACAACACTTGAAATGTACTGACATCTGCTGTGGGATGGATGACGAGCGAGAGTTTACGGGCTCAGCTCAAAGAGTAGATTAATAAATGTGACACTGCTGTGACTACAGGCTGCCTGTTCAGGTGGAGGAGGATGATGGGGCTTTCTCCAGGCAGCTGGAAGCAGCCTCAAAGTCACAGGCACTGGTTCTTGTGAGGGACTTTGTCTACCCTGTCATCTGCTGGAGAAGCAACACAGCAAAGCACAAATAGTCTGTGGGGTTCCTTTGAAAAGACTGATGACAATTTCCTGTGACAGGCAGTGATCCCACAAGGAATAGTGAGCTGCTCAACCTCATATTAACAGCATCTCCTTTTTGGAGACATGAAGGTTGGGGGCAGCCTTGGCTGCAGTGACCATGAAAATTCAGAACGATGTACCGGGAAAGGAGGAAGCAGGGCAGCAAGAAAGACTATAACTGTGGACTTCAGGGGAGCAGATGTTCTTGGAAGAATCCCATGGAAACAGGCCCTGCAGGAAAGAAGAATCCAAGAGAGCTAGTTGATATCCAAAGATGACTTCCTCCAGAACCAATAATGATGCATATCAATGAGCAAGTAATAAGGCAAAGGGGGATAGAGATGTGCACAGATGGACAAAGAGCTCCTGTCATTACTCAGGCATAAACAGGAAATATACAGGAGTTAGAAACAGCATCAAGCCACATGGAATGAATATAAGGAGATAGTCAAAGTAGAAATGAGATCAGGAAGGTCAGGGCCCATCTGGAATTAAATCTGGCCAAGGATATCCAGGACAATAAGAAAGGCTTCTTAAAACACATCAATAACAGAAGAAAAACAAAAGGATCCTGTGGGCCCATTAGTAAATGGAAGGGGACCCTGGTAACAGGGGACACAGAGAAGGCAGAGTTATAAAATACCTTCTTTGTATCAATCTTCGCTGACATGATNCTCCAGGCAGCTGGAAGCAGCCTCAAAGTCACAGGCACTGGTTCTTGTGAGGGACTTTGTCTACCCTGTCATCTGCTGGAGAAGCAACACAGCAAAGCACAAATAGTCTGTGGGGTTCCTTTGAAAAGACTGATGACAATTTCCTGTGACAGGCAGTGATCCCACAAGGAATAGTGAGCTGCTCAACCTCATATTAACAGCATCTCCTTTTTGGAGACATGAAGGTTGGGGGCAGCCTTGGCTGCAGTGACCATGAAAATTCAGAACGATGTACCGGGAAAGGAGGAAGCAGGGCAGCAAGAAAGACTATAACTGTGGACTTCAGGGGAGCAGATGTTCTTGGAAGAATCCCATGGAAACAGGCCCTGCAGGAAAGAAGAATCCAAGAGAGCTAGTTGATATCCAAAGATGACTTCCTCCAGAACCAATAATGATGCATATCAATGAGCAAGTAATAAGGCAAAGGGGGATAGAGATGTGCACAGATGGACAAAGAGCTCCTGTCATTACTCAGGCATAAACAGGAAATATACAGGAGTTAGAAACAGCATCAAGCCACATGGAATGAATATAAGGAGATAGTCAAAGTAGAAATGAGATCAGGAAGGTCAGGGCCCATCTGGAATTAAATCTGGCCAAGGATATCCAGGACAATAAGAAAGGCTTCTTAAAACACATCAATAACAGAAGAAAAACAAAAGGATCCTGTGGGCCCATTAGTAAATGGAAGGGGACCCTGGTAACAGGGGACACAGAGAAGGCAGAGTTATAAAATACCTTCTTTGTATCAATCTTCGCTGACATGATCAGCCCACAGGGTTCTCTGACACAGACCAGGGTAAAGGAGCCTTGGAAGGAAGACTTTCCTTGATGGAGGAGAATTGTGTTGGACAACACCTAAGGAAACCTGACATCCAGAAGAAGTCCATGGGCTCTGGCAGAATGTGTCCATGAGAGAGTTTCTGGACACTGTAACGAGGTCACTCACAGTCATCTTTGCAAGGTCATGGCAATCAGGAGAACTGCCTGGAGACTGGAAAAAAAGCAAATTTCACTCTCATCTACAAAGAGTGCAAAAAGGAGGACACAGGGAAGTATTGGCCAGTCAGCCTCACTTCAGTCCCTGGAAAGATGATGGAGCACCTCATTCTGAAGGCCATCTCTATCCATATGGATGACAAGAAGGCAATCAGAAGTACTTAGCATGCATGCACTAAAGGTAAATCAGGCTTGACCAAACAGACTGCCTTCTGCAATGAAACATTGATCTACTGGATCAATGGGGAGAGAGCAGTGGATATTGTCTACCTTGGCTTCAGCAAGGCTTTTGATGCTGTCTCTCACCAAATCCGGACAAAATTAGGAAATGTTGGGTGAGTGGGCAGAGGTCGATTAAAATTTGGCTGAATAGAAGGGCTGCAATCAGTGTTAAGGGGTCTAGTTGGAGGTTTGTTACGAAAGGTGTCCTCCAAGGTTCCATACTGAGCTGAGTATTGTTTAACTTATTCATCAGTGGCTTGGATGAAGGAGCAGAGGCCTCCTCAGCAAGTTCACTAATGACACAAAGATGGGAGGAGTGGCCAGCACTTGAGTGCTGTGAGACCTTCAGAAAGACCTTGACAGACTGGAAAGATGGACAGGGAAGAATTGTCTGAAATTCAACAAAGGCACCTGCACCTGGGTGAGAATAACCCCATGGACCAGAACAGGCTGGGGGCTGATCTGGAAAGCAGGGCTGTGGAGAAAGACCTGGGGGTCCTGGTGGATGCAATCCTGTGCCATGTGCTCTAGCTGACCCTACCTGAGCAGCAAGTTTGGACCAGGTCATCCATTGTGTTGCCTTCCAAATTTATCGTTTCTGTGATTCTTTGAATTATACTGTTCACAATCCATGACTAGTTTTTAAATAAAGCCTTTTCCCCTGAAAAATTAATTTTGATAAGGTTGTTTTTAATCATGAAATGTGACAGAAGCTTAATTATACCACCTATTCCTGAGATAATGTTTCAGCTTGCAGTTTCTCCGTAATGCAACAAGCTAGAAACAATTTACTCACAGTAATAAATAATCCTGCAATTATATATAACTTTTTCATCATATAAAAGTTCTAAGAATTAGCCACTTTCATAATCAAGGAAGTATTCTGACTGTTATGTTTCCTAAAAATTAATTATTCCACGCTAAAAGGGGTATTTTAATAATTTCCATTCTAAAATTTTTTTAATTCAGAAATTTCAAGTGCAGAATACAGTTGTAATATATTCCTGAATGTTCTAAAAAAAAATTTTACTCTTGCCTGTACATATAGCTACAGAATATTTGTCAATATAAAAATTCTATTTGTATTTTCAATGAGAGTCTTTGTTCTTCTATTTGTCTAAATGAACATTTATTTTGATCAGAGAAGTGCACAACCCACTGACTAACTTCATTTTTTCTATTAAAAATGCATTTTTGCTTTTTTTACCCTTTATCTGGGTGGACGTTGAGTTATTTCTTGCATATATTGTCATGACAGGTAGAAGGCTGAATAGGTTCATATTAAATTCCAAGTCTGGGAATTCTGTAGTTCTGTTGCAATATATATGTATGTATGTACTTTTAAAGACTTTTATTTTTACCTATCTGTATGGATTTATACTTAATTTCTTCTTCTGTGGATTTATCGCAAATGAACTGAATTGAGATACCTAGAGGTTCTTATTTTTAAAAGTGATCCAACAGGTGTCAAAATTTAATTAGAATATTCAGTTCACTATTTAAATATTTTGCCATTTCCCCTATGCAGAACCCTCTAGACTGAAAATTTTGTTAATTACAAGTCACTTGTATAATTGTGTAAGTACAAAGATACATGACTATACATATTTCAACTCCATGAGGTAAGTTTTAGGTCACATACAATAGAGAGTAGCTTCAAATTAAATTAAAGTGTCTTGTGGACCCTCCAATACACTTTTCTTTAATGGTTGTATTTGTTTATATAAAGCATAGACTAGTATAGATTTTTGAAAGGAACACAACTAAAATTAAACTCCACATAATTCTAAGAAATAATCATACAGCAATGTAAGCATTTCACAGACAGATATATTTGGTTGCAGATGGATTTATGGTTTTGTGAAATCATGTCAAACAGAACCTAGTAATATAAGCAGTAAAATAAGATGACTGCCTTTGCATCTTTGTTATAAGCTGATCTTTGTAGGCTGTGGAAAGAACAAAGCAGGATATAAAGTCAAAGTACTGCACTTGATGCCATGTAATGCATTAACTACTGGAACTGACAGTATACACAGAGGAAAATAGAGTGCCCTAACTTAAAAGCAGGAATAAATTACATCTCACAGGGAACAAACAGTTTTTTTTGCCTGAAGCTACTTCTTATATACAAATAGTTATTCTTGCTTATTCTTGGGAAAAGCTCCAGTGTAGCTGTGTGTGTCTGGATAAGAAATATGTTGGATTATTTTGGAAAATTGAAAATAAAAAAATATTTTCTAGAATTATGTATTTATATATAAGCAATTATATAAGAGCAGTTTTTCAGAGCTTGTTCTGTAGATCCTTTTTGGTATCTAATCAGTGGCTTAGAATGGCAAACACTCTTATGGTTGGTATTTAAAAAAAATATAAATGGTCTAAAAATACCTATGCTGCTTCCTAGAATTAGAGACATTAACTAAGATTCTTTGGGAAGTGGAAATTATGAAAAAGATCTACTATTTTATTGAAACAGTAGAATAGTGGTTGGGTGTTTTCAAGTACTGTGCTTTGTTCTTTCAAGCAGGGCAGAGAAGATCTGCAAAATAATACCTACAATGACTTTTTGAATAACAAAATATACAGTATCTTTTGTTACTTTGAATTTTTGCAATAAAGGAGCTTTGTGAGTTCTTTATTTTAGTAATCTTTAAAATGTGCAATTTTTTTATACCAGTAGAATCAAACTTTTCCATTTATGAAAAGCATAGAAATTATCCACTACTGTACCCTACCACGCTTGTATTTTCCTTGTTGTATTAGTGTTATTTTCAGAATAGTACCTGATACTCACTATCAGGGACATTTAACATAAATGCAGTCTGCTTGTGTGAAAAAAAATACCTGAGCCTGAAGAATAGCAAAGCGCCATGTGCATTTTAATGTGTGACCAGAACCATGGATTTCTTATCATTGTAAATAGGGATAAAATTTTGCTGAATTATGTGAAGCTATTTTAAGTCATTATTGATGTGTTGTAAATCAGGAAATTGGTACAGAAATAGAAATTTTTTACCATATTAGAATTACCATATATTCCTAAAACTAATGCTAAAATATACTAGTTTTACTTTATTATTAATAAAAATAATATTAGCATTACTGATATAGATAGTGTCCATTAAATGCATTCCTAACTCACTGAAAATATACCAGCAATGATAATGATCTAACACTGTACATGCTCCTTAAGCAGGCAACACAATTCACAAGAGTTCAAATTTGGTTTAATACAATCAATTCATGTGTAGAACCTTCTTCATTTATGATAATAGTGGACAAATAATGAAGTTCTTAGAATGGATGGAGAACTTCTCCCATGTGATAATTTACGGCATGCAATGATGTGCTACTTTAGTAGTAATGATACTTGAAAAAAAATTAGAGATTTTCTGAAAACAATCTAAATATGGAAACTTTTCTAAGAGAAAATAATTCAGTTTTATTAACTTCATTTTAAAATCAGGATTTGCATTTTCAAAGCCTTGAATATCTTAAAATGTTTTTCTTACTCGTCCTTTCTTTAAAAATGTATACCTCAAAATAAGAATATTAATCAAAACAGAGTCATAATTCCATTTGGCTTACATAGTTTGGCTTTGCACATCTTTATGTGATTTCAGTAATTGTTACTACTACTGAAGGGAATTCTCCTAAGATCCATTAGAAACTTATGTTAGCAATGGACTAATGCTCAGATGGTGTGACCTAGTCCAAAATAAAAAGGTAAATGGATCAAAGTAATTTAAACTCATCAGTGCAGAAGCCATGTTAATTTGGAAAACAGGCCTCTTACACTACATCTCCAAACAGTAAACAGAGGATTAGGGAAAGAGACAGAAATTAACTCTTTCTAAATAAATCAAATTCCACTTAAAAAAGAAAGTATATGTAATTATTCCAGCAAGAGAACATTTGAGAGAAGTTGTAGTTCATACCAAAATAAGGAAAAGACAGATGTAGAAATGTCTTGCTACTTTTCACAGAAAAAGTACCAGTAAGATCAAATTTAATTACAAAAGATTTTTATAACAATTAATAAAGGCAATGAGGAGGATAAAAGAAACATTAGATTTTAAATTCAAGAAATCCAACCCAATGCTGAACAAATTAAAACTTCTTGAACACCAAAATCTTCAGTCCCACCATTTTAAAGGTGGGAATTAGGACTTACACAAGTGAGTGGAATCTAGTTGTTTATGAAAAGTCTGAAACAGTGCTTTTATCTCCTGTTTTTTAAAGTTTTTCTTAACGAAGGGCAAAGGACATAGAAGTTGTGCTAATTGTTAACATATGCTATTAAAATTATGTTGCAAAATTTTCACTGAGGACAATATAACAGTGAGAATTTTACCTGAAACTGAGAGAGGTGAAGATTACTCAGTAATTCAGATGAGTGAATGGGAAGAAGGAACCTGGAAAAGCATAATACTGGTTTAGCACAATGTTTATCATCAAAGCACAATACTAGAATTGTCAGTTACAGCAAAGATTCAATCTTTCACATCTGATTTAAAACTAACTTATTTGTTAGAAACACCTAAAGACTATTGTAAGAGGACGAGTGTTAAATGAATAACTGGTTTCATCTCAGTTTGGGCTAGTAAATTCTGTTTTTGTAAGGTAATGGTTTCCCTCTAACAGCCTTCTGCTCTTCTAAGGTTCATTTTCCATATGGCATTCTTGGATAAATCCTTTGTAGTTATCAATTAGCAGAAATAATATTTGTAAAATAATTTGAGATACTTTGAAAGTAATTACTGGTAAATCCCAGGGTCATTAACTCAATTTACTAAACTGCTTAATCTAAAACCTTTGGCTGCCATAGGCTTCTAAACAGACTAGTATATTTTCCTAACATTATTGAAATTATGGCTTGATAAACCTTTCAATATTTTTCAGTTTCTGCCTAAAATGAGAATTTACTGTATATAAATGGAAATTGTGAAAACATTGTTCAATATTTTGGTAGCACTTTGCAAATCCTGATTTATAATTCAGTTGTAATTACACCTGGAAGGTAGAAGTTGTAGCAAATTAGTTTTCTGGAGAATATTTAGAGCCCTTTAAATATTTCCTCAAGAGTATAACTGATTGCCAGTAGTGTTTTTTGCAGGTGAAAGATTTCATTGCTAAAATTCTAGCATGACATTTTAGCATTCTTCAAGACTACATCTGTCTAAGACTGCATCATTCTTAGCCTAAAGATTGATTCACCTATGCAACATGAATCTTCATCTTAAGCATTAATTAATCTTCTTGTCCTCATAATTAGCGGAAGCGTTGCTGATTTATTTAAATATTAAGACATCAACTTTGGTGTCTTGTAGGATGGTTGTCAAAACTGTTGCTTGTTTTTAGGTTCCAATATTTACAAATGTAAATGAAGGATGGAGTCTGAAGATGATGTTGATGTGTTACTGAAATTGATTTGGAATTTCACAAAATTTCTTCATCTTATCATTCAGCACTGAAAATTCAGAGGCTAAACCAAATTTGCCTTAAATTATCTTGACTGTGGAAGGGCATTTAAATGTAATGAAATTGTAGCAGATTTGCTATATGTGTATGAATGATTCCATCAACAAAGATGTAGTTTCTCACAGAACTGACTGTAATGAACATATAGGTAAACAACCTGTTTTGTTAATTCATTTATCTTGTGTGATGGCCTCCTGAGTTTGTTCAGGATGAAGCCTTTGATGGTAGATTTGTACAAGTGTAGCACATAAAATTTCTTTTGCATTTCTGTCAATCAATGAAGGAGACCTTAGCTACCTAAAATAGTTCATGGGTAAAAATTCTCTTTGCACTAGATCAAGTTAATTCTGGGTTTTTTAAGGCAAATTGAGAGGAGGTCAAAAACTTTAGCTGTGAGAATTTTGGATCACTAGCTGTTTGACCAGTTTAGCCTTCCTAATCCAAGTACTCTTAACATTGGCTAGTATTTTATAGTTGAGAGAAAGAAGCTTCCTGGTGTGCAGTTATGCATCAATTCTCTTCACGTCACAGTCCCCTCTTGTTTTTCATTTTGAAGATTTGATATCACACCATTATACAATCCACACAATCATAGCATCATCAAGGTTGGAAGGGACCTTCAAGATCATCTAGTCCAACCATCAACCAAGCACCACCATAACCACCTCTAAACCATATCCCCAGGTGCCACATCCAGATGCCCCTTGAACACTTCCTAAGATCATGACTCCATCACCTCCCTGGGAAATTTGTACAAATGCCTAACCACCCTTTCAGCAAAATTTTTTTCCTAAAATCTAATCTAAGCCTCCTCTGGTACAACTTGAGGTAATTTCCTCTTGAGACATGACAGAAGAGACAGACCCCCATAGTTAATTTTCTGATATAATTGTAAGTAGGTATATTTAAAATTTTTGTATACATCTTAGAACCTGTAATAATTTTGTAACTAATAGTGAAAAAAAAATCTATGTTTTTGATGCCTGTTAGTTCCCATTTTTCTCTTCTTTAGAGAACCACGAGGAAAACAGATATTTTTTAGTATTGATACTTAACATAATCAAGTTGAAAAGAAAATAATTTAAACTAAGAACCATGGGAAACAGACATTTTGACCCACATTTAAGTCAGGTAGCAGAGGACAAGAATCACAAACAAAGGATGCAGAATGATAGGACTATGGGTGACAACAGAAATGATAAGGCAAAGTGAAAGCACACCTGCCTCGGGTCAGCCTGGGACACAAGCAGGAGTCACAGGAGAGTGACACTGTCGGAACAACAGAGAGAGTAGATAATATAAGAGAGGTAGCTCACATGACTGAAGGGTAATAAAGGATGTACAGAAACTTCTCAGAAGACAAAGATGAAGAAAGGGCCGGTCAAGGGTTTGTGGATCAGGATCAGAGGATACTAGAACAATCAAGGAACTCATCAGTCTGTTACACACCAATGGATAAGGGTGAGGAAAGGTCTGAAGTGTTCTTTAAAGGGCTCAAGGAAGTCTCTAATACAAACACTTTTATTCTCATACACTTTAACCTACCTGTTTCTCATTGGAAAGGCAATAGGGCAGGATGAAAACTAAAGATTTCAGGAGATCTTAAAGAATCCATACCTGCATTCCACTGCAAGATTTATTCCCACTAGATAATTGGCAAGGTAGTTTTTATAAGCCTTCCCATTTTCCAAAGGCAGTGGTTTTCTATATTTTATATTTAGTATTATTAGAAAGAACTTTTATAATTTATTGCACATGTATTTTTCCCACTAAAATTTAAACATACTATCTCCCTCCTCCCCCTCCTCTCCCCCTCCATATACAGTTTTGCACCTATGCAAATTAGAAACCAATTATTTTCTTCCTCTTTGCAACTTCCTTCTACATATTTCATGTTGATCTTCTCTTGGAGAAGATGAAATAGGAAAGCCTTATAAATATGATTGTTTGACAAAATATTTTAAGAATATGGGAATTGTAAGTGAGATTGAAATGAAAGCCTCTTTTGACATACCAAACTTTAGTTGTTGAACAACTGCAAAGTTGGTATGTCCGGCTGAAAGTAATTTCTTCTTTGTTTAGATATGTAAGACCCCCAGTTTGTTGATAAGTATGGTAATGTAGGGATTTTTGTAGGTTGTATGTAAATATTATAGGATTTGCATTTTGTTATAGATTGGTTAGTGGAAATTAGAATATGCTACATAGAAGAGGATTTATTGCATTGTAACAGGAATTTCGCTCTCTTACTCCTACTCTCTCTCTTGCTCCTCTCTTGCACTCTTACTCTTGTTCTCTTTTCCTGCACCTCTTTTTAGTGCTTTTGTCTTTGCTCTCTTACTGCTCTTATCTGCTCTTATCTCTTGCTCTTCAGCCTTTTGTTCTCTTGCTCTCTCTCTTGGGCCTGCTCTGAGCTGTGGCTGGCAGCTCCAAGCAGGGCCTCTGCACCCACACCCTTTGCAATAAACTCTAAGTTCCAGGACCCAGCTTCAGAGATCTCTCATCTCCATCCATCCTACCCATTCCCGAGCACCAACAATCTCCTACAATCTTCTTTAACTATTATAATACTAATGCTATCTTACTTCTCAACTCATGAGACCACTAGTAATGTTTGCTAATTTCCTCTTGATTTTTTAAAAACTATCTATGCTTTCTTTTGAATTATTTGGCCCCAATTAACAAAGACTAACTAAGAATCACAGCTTATTATAGTTACAGCATGCTCTTTCTGGTGTCTGGATGTACCCAGTTATTCACCCAGTTAATCTGTGAGGGTTATTTTAATTCTTGTCCCACTTTTTAAATAATGCTCTGGGTTTTAAATAACATTTTTAATGAAAAGTATTTCAGGTTTAGTTTTCTTGTTGATTGGTTGTTTGTTTGGTTGGTTGGGTTTGTTTGTTTGGTTGTTTTTTTCCAAACATTAATTGTTGAATTCCAGGTAGATAGGCAAGGCTTTTATCCTTCTATATTGTCCATGGAATAAAGCACTTTTGGTAAGGCACAAATTAAAGGGCTTCAATGGACAAGTTTGGCCATCGTCCCAGAATAATATGGTGTTTATTTACTGCATTCTATAAATCTCTAGGCTGGCCAAAAATGTGGGGTCAAATTCCAATATTCTAACTATCTGAAGTAAAAAGCAAAGTGCATGCATCTATAGGGAAAATGTAGTGGTTTAACTCTTCATTTACTCTTATTTAGTTTAATACAAATACTGAAAAAGCAATATTTGGAGATTCAGTCCTCCTGCATCTTTGAACACCAAGTGAAAATGTTGAGGTAGTGGTTACTTCATGTCAAACTGCAAGAATGATGAAAATTATTTTCTACATTTGCTTATCTGAACATGACTTAAAAAGCAGAGGTTTATTAGTAACAATAATAATTGTAAATTCCAGGAATTTTATTTTAATTGGAGATGAAAGCTCAAAGGGTTTCCTCTCATTTATCCAAGCCATGAGGATATTATTATCCATACACCAAGGATTTATAAAGTGTTCAGTTTCCACTAGGAACACCAAAGACTGAAGTCAAATTTTATAATCATTAACAAACACTAGGCTTCCATCACCTGAGTAAAGGAAATTGAAATGACTGATACTCACTGAGCTAGGGTTTATCACCTATAAATGGTACAGCAAATGGATTAACGGCACTCCACTGAAGGGAGAAAGCAGAAGAATGGACAGCACAATAATCAATAGCTGGCTCTCTGGATTCTCAAGTACAATAATGACAGTTTTTCTCTCTCCTAATTCCCTGACAGGGAAGTCAGTTCTTTTGAGATAACATGCAGTCATGCATTAGTCATAGTATAAGATTAGTAACTCCAGGGTGCTCTCATCTTCCTTGCTCAATTGCAAAGCTGCATTTTAAATACAGCTAAGTCAGCAAAGTGACTTGCCAACCCTTTGCTCTTTCTAAATGTTCCAGGCAGCCACAGTGGGTCCAGTTATTCTTTATGTCTAGGTGCATGGTGAGTCCATTATCCTCTTTTGCAGGTAACTGCAGCTGCTTGAGTAAGCTTGAATTGTGCAAGAAAAATAAGTATATATAACAGCCATATGTGTGTTTGTGGAAATATTCCTACAATTTAAAGAGACCTCTTAAAAGAGACTTTGACCTCCCATTTTGCAAATTTCTGACTTGCTTTCTGAGTCTGTAAACTCTTGCCTTAAATTAAAAGTAATGTCATATGTCTCACACTCAGCCACAGTTTGATGGCATTTTGGGAACTATTTTTCGTGTTATTACAGGTTTAACATTTGATCACAGTTTTGGGCAGGGTTTCTTTTGTTGTTTTGTTTTCTGGGTTTTGAGGGTTTTTTTTAAAGAAATAGAACAGTACTCAACTATGATCAGAAAATAAAATAGACTCAACATACAGTAAACATGTTCACGGCTCCTGACAATCCCACATCAGTAGAACAAGGTCCTCTCCTTTTGATCCTGTTTCATCTGGAGCTGTCTGAAAGACTAGCTGGATATTCCTATCATGTACAGTTGACACAGTAAGGCATGTTTCATTTCACTTTCTAACAGCCTTATAATTATCAGAGGAAAGATATAATAAATTAGACATTTTCATTAAACATGTGGGACACAACCTGATTAATATAATTTTGTTCTTTTTGCTTCTGTAGGTAACAATTAAAAGGCATTTCCTTCTCTGTGCTAAGGATATTTGTCTTAAATTTAAACCAAAAAATAAGTCCCTCCCAAATTCCTTTATTGATGCAGCTGTTTGCACACAATATCCTCAGTTCATCACCAAAATAGAGAAAAACCATGAGCCATCTTAATAATTTTTACATTATTTTTCTCTACTTCTTTCCCAATAGTGACACATTGGGAAATAGTGACACAAAAAACATTTTTCTGTTTATCTAAAAAGCCTTGGCAAACCAGTTGTTTCTTTTCACATACATAGTAATTTCCCACGGTTATTTTAGGAACTGTAGTTATCAAAGAGATGAGAGTACACTCCATGCTTCTTGGACTGATTTTCAGACATTTCAGGATGACTATTTAACCATTCATTTTGTATAAACTGCATCTGAGATCTACACTCTGAAAAGTTTATTATTGTTTTCAAGGGATTTTCCGTGGTGAAGCTATCAATTCATAATTTCCTAAAAATACAGATGCTTAAGACATTTGTACGCAAGTTATTTCTATTCATCAGTAAGATTTTTTCCCTACATCCCTAGTTATTTGTATATGGAAATTAAACTACCATATACATCCCTAGTTATTTGTATTTGGAAATTAAACTACCATATTTAAACAAAGTAAGGGGTAAGTATATGAATTTAGATTTCCACAAAGTTTAACTATGCAAGTAGTTTCCTCAGCAGACATTGAGTTTAGTATCTGTTCTAGTAGGATTAAAAAGTTAAGAAAAAAGAAACTAAGGAAATAGGTTTAATATATCTTAGCATCTAAAAACCATAGCAGGAATGTATTTAGATAAATTGCTTGGCCAAAGGTTCATGTGGGCATAGAAGAGGCAGCCAAATGTGTCACGTATCATGAATTGCTAAGTCTGACGCTGAATGTGAATTCTGTTTGTTTTGTGCTGTTGCATATAGCCTTAAAACCATTCTAATTTCAATTATCTTTGGATTATATTTGTTTGTGTCTCATGCCTACCCTGCTATTTGTAAGACTACCTGCCATTTTGAACAAGGATGTTATAATGATCTTGCTATTAGCCAAATAATTTCCTCTCAGACAAATTCCAATGCTGCATATTATCCGCTTTGTGCCAGCACTCTGGAAATGGTTTAGAGACAATAATGATTTTGTAGCCCTCTAGTCCAAGAATAAATTAATGAATAATCTGCACAATGTCAGCACAGAAGTTGGCAGGCTTAGTAGATTCTGCTGCATTTCAGCCATTTTCTGGCCAGGGTAGTACATAGAAGGTCCAATTAAGAGATTTTCTAAAAGTGTACAAATAATTACACTAACAGCTCCCATTTCCATCCTCCTCAGTATTTCAGTCTTCAAATATTTCTAAAGATCCAACTTTTTTCTTAATTTTTGTACAATCATTTGCATAACAGTCTGAAAGGTCTATAGTCCAAATCAAGAAGCTGCTAGCAAAGAGTTTTGCCATCAATATTTAGATTCATTTGAAGAATAGCTTGAAATTTATAAACAATTTTAGCATGCTAAGAGAACACATTTATTTCTGGGCACTGATCTGACATCTCAGTTTGGTAAAAGTTTTCAGCTTGTGGATAAATATTAAACACATTTATAAAAAATATGTAAAAAGAGAAGATGCAAATATAAGCATTAAGACCCTATAAACAAACATCATGGGGTTAATGATCTCTGTCATATAACTTATACATTTAGGAAAGAATGCGTAATTCTGAGACAAAAATGCATTTGTTCCTCTCTCTGTCATCTATTTATTTAGGGAGTTGTGAAGATAAACTGCTCATGTCTAATTATAACATTTGTCATAGCTACCTCCAAAGATTTCATGTTGTTAAACTACCATTTCATCATTGTATTAAAATCTAAGGCAAACCCAAAGAGCAAATGAAGATAAATGAACTGATTAAGTCAAAGACACTTCTAGCAGGTATGTAAACAGTCAACACATAATTTTCAAGGTCTCATAACACCTCCTGCCCAGAGGCTGTAAACCTCGGTGAAATTTATTTTGTAACTATAGATTAGAAACTCTGAAAACAATTGACAGTATTTAATGTGAACAAATATTTGACAAGCAAAGTAGGCCTATGAAAACTTGAAGATTTATTCAGAATCTGAAATTGAAGAGTCTGTAAAGACTGCTTTGCAGAGCTGGCTAATGAGAAGAAGTATGAAAGTTCATCTAAGAATAAGACTCATGCATAGGCATAAGAAAGAAAGAAAAGAAAAGAAAAAAAAGAAAAGAAAAGAAAAGAGAAAAAGAAAGAAAGAAAAAGAAAGAAAGAAAGAAAGAAAGAAAGAAAGAAAGAAAGAAAGAAAGAAAGAAAGAAAGAAAGAAAGAAAGAAAGAAAGAAAGAAAGAAAGAAAGAAAGAAAGAAAGAAAGAAAGAAAGAAAGAAAGAAAGAAAGAAAGAGAAAGAAAAAGAAAAGGAACTCAGGACAGCCCTGTCTCAAGGCACAGGCCTCAGACATCTATTTGTAAGTGGCTAGAGAGGTGGCATGTGCTCAAATCCACTGACAGAGGTTTTAGGTCCAGTGTGTATGATGCAGTGTTTTTCATAAAGGAAGTAAATCTAGAATTTTTTACATGCATATGTGTATATGCAGATTATTTCTTCTACTAAATATTCAGACAGATGAATGAGAATATTTTCACTGAATATTTTCTATATAAAAACCAAAAACCTGCAGTGTTTGCATAGATTGTCTTGATACCAAATGTGTCAGATGGCTGGGTGCAATTCAACTTGAATCAATTTAGGAGGTTTTTTACAGGGTCACGTGGAACATTTTATATTCTATTGCTTCTTAAAAATTAGATTGCTTTCTATTTTGCTGCTTAATTTCTTATTTTTTAATATACTTAAATATATTTTTATATATTTAAAATGTGAAGCAGTAGAGTTGGTGTAAGTCAACCAAAACTATTATCTTGCTCTTCTGTGCAGGGCACTTTCATGTTGTGTTGTTCTTCTTTCTATGAAATTTATTTTGTGTCTTTGGCAATCTACGTGTGGTATTAAGTGAAGATCTATACTTGAAAAATAAAACAAGTTGTTGCTAAATAATTAGGAAGCATTATGTGATCACCAGTTCCCTAGAGGATTCTATCCAGTTCATTGGCAGCGTTTCCATGGAAACAAGAATATTATTAAAGACTCCAAAAAGTCCTCTTTTCCTGGTTTGTCCCCTTTACTCTTTTTTAGGTAGTTTGTGTTGTGCATCAGCATTTTATTACAAATTGTGCAATAAATGAAAGGATTTAATCCCCTCATTAAGTGGAATATATTCCTTTCTATAATAAGCTCTGAAATTCTGTGGATCTTGAGCTGCTGTCCTAATTTTAGGCAGTTTTACATTAAGAGGATATGACTATTCATTTACTGAGAGTGAATGAGCAATGTGACCTAGACTGCTATTTTTCTGTCATGCTTATTTTTTCTATCAGCTTTAAGAAAAAAAAAGAAAAAAAGAAAAGCAAGAAGAATGTGGCATGTGACTTACATCAGCCTACTAACTTGCTTCCTCCGTATCTGAATTTTCATAGTTCTTAAAGAATACCAACACTCAGAGTGTGGAGTTTCTTTCTTGGACTGAAATATTTGCATTTAAGCATTTCTGCTGGGGTCTCAAATGTGTATGCAATGGAGAGGTTGGTTGACAACTGCAGAGAAATCATACAAGCAAAAATACAATGTTTAGCTGAGAAAACATTTTAATGAAAGAGTCATTCAACAGGGCAGCAGTAAATACATTGTTAAATCTACCTTTGCAATGGAAAGGAAACTGTGCTATCTTACTAATAGAAGTATCATGTTCTGTTCTGGGATTTTTGAAAAATAGAGCTTAAGTAAGACTGCTTTTGGTTTTGTTCCAATTCTCAAATGTCCCTTCTTATGATAATTCATTTTCATAATATATGACTAATTCACATTAAAACCACATAACATTTTTAACTCATTTTTTAGCACTTCACAACATTTTTAGTATTTAGGAATACTGTAAGGTGACCAGAGTTAAACATCCTCCCGTACTATCAACTTAAGTGAATTTACAAAGCAGAATGATTTTGAATAGACAGGATGAGAGGGATTCCTCCAAGGATCTTCAATATACAAGTCTACATGTTTATTGCATTTCTGTATTTTTAAGGCCACAACAGAGAATAAAACACTTATTGTCCATCTTATGTTTTCTGCTAAAAGAAATAATGGATTAATGATATCATGTAGGTTGGAAGAGGAGGCCTCAGAAGGCCTTCTGTCCACAGCAAGGTCAACTACAGTCATTTTCTTGGGCCCATATCTACTTTCAGTATCTTTAAAGATGGAGGTACTGTCTCTAGAGGCTGTTTCTGGGCCCCTATTTCAGTGTCTGACATCAATCATGAAAAATTTCTCTTCCTTACATTGAATCTAAATTTCACGTTTCATTTTAAGTTCATTCTTACTTGTCCTTTCACTATTTACGTTTTAGAGGAAACTGGATCCATGTTTTCAGTACCTTCACATTAGGTAGCTGAAGATAACAGTGAGGTGCCCCATATATCTTCTTTTCTCCAACCTGAACATACCCAATTTTTTTTCAGCTTCTCCTCTAGTCATATGCTCCAGCTCCCATATCACAGTGGTAACATTCAACTTAGTCCAGTATACCTTTGTCTTTCCTGCTGTGGTGGGCTGACCTTGGCTAGATGCCAGGTGCTCACCAACCTGCTCTATCACTCTCCCTTCTCAGCTGGGCAGGTTAGAGGAAATCTAACAAAACCTTATAGATCCAGATAAGAACAGGGAGAGATCACTCAGAATTACTGCCACTGGCAAAACAGACTCAGCTTGGGGAAATTAGTTTATTAACAATGAAATCTGAGTAGAATAATGAGAAATAAAATCAAATATTAAAACAATTTCCTTGCACCTATTCCTTCTTCCCAGGCCTAAATCTTCTCATGATTTTCTCTAACTCCTCCACCAAAAAAATGCAGGGATGACACAGAATGGGGGAGTTCAGTTTATCACATGTTGTCTCTGCCATGCCTTCCTTCTCATGGGCAGGACTCCTCACACTCTTCCTCTGCTCCCACGGGACAGAATCTTCAAAAAACGTCTCCAGACTGAGTCATTCACACAGGCTGAAGTTCTTTGTGAACTGCTCCAGCACAGATCTCTTCCATGGGGTGCAGTTCTTCAGGAACAGATCGCTCCAGTGTGGGATGTCCCACAGGGTTACAAGTCCTAATAGCAAAACTGCTCCAGTGTGGGCTGCTCTCTCTATGGGGCCACAGGTTCCGTCAGGAGCCTTCTTCAGTACAGGGCTCCCACGGGGCCAAGTCTCCCTCGTGCATCCATCTGCTCCAGTATGAGATTCTCCAGAGGCTGCAGGTGAATATCTGCTCATTCGTGGACCTCCATGAGGTCCAGCCTGACTGATCATGTTCTTCACCACAGACTGCAGGGGAGTGCTGCTGTGGTGTCTGAAACATTCTCCTCCTCCTTTTTCACTGATCTTGGTGTGTGCTAGGCTGTTTCCCTCATGGTCTCATACTTCTGTCCAGCTAAAATTGCAGTTTTTATGCCTTTCTTGAATACCTTATTCCAACAGTGCAATCACTGTCACTGATGGGCTCATCCTTTACCAGCTGTGGGTCCATCCTAGAGCCAGGAGGCATTGGGTCTGTCATACACAGGGGAAGCTTCCAGGAGCTTCTCACAGAAGCCACCCCTTTGTTCTAAAACCTTGTCCTTCAGATCCTCTACATTCATACTGGAATTTTAATATGATGTATTGTAAATGTGTCTATTTTACATAAATGATTACAAAAGAGTATAAGGTAACTAGTGGAAATACAGAAGTCTAGTATGTATGTATATGAAAAGTTAGGTGAGATTTCCAGTTCCATATGCTAAGTGGATCCTGCAAATGCAAAGCGAAAGAAATTGCTGGAAAAACCTATCTTGAAGTACCAGACGATGAATAAGAAGTATGAGAGAAGACAAGATATAGCAGTCAGGAAGATTCTGAGAAATGGAACAGGCAATTTTGAAACTGTCAATGGAAAAAAAATCACCATAACTCAAAGATGGGACAGATAATAAGATTAAAAAATAAGTAAGAAAAATACAGTGATTATAGGGTATTGCTAAAGGACCAAATGAGAAGGTCAAAGCTGGGGGAATGGGGAGGGTGCATAAAGGGATATAAATATATGTAACTGGAAACAAATTTTTCCAGGGCAACAAGTTGTATGTTTCCTTGAATGCATATGAATCTGTTTTGAGAAAGAAATAACCAAACTTTTGAACATGAACTAGTCTGTATTTTATTTTCTCTTTTTTCTTTCCTTGTCAAACAACATATGATCATTTTTAGAGGCTGCTGGTCTTCAATTATCAATAACTACTGCAATGTGTTCTGCCAAAGATGGTATATTTGCCTTTTGCTGAATTTACATAAAGATTTTTACTGTGTCAGGAAAACAAACATGAATATTATCTTGACCATGAATTAACAGACTGAACAGCAAGTAATCTAATTGGATCAAAGATGCAAGGGAAAATTTCATTCATTATAGCATAGCATTTTTTCAAAAAGAAACTGAAAAAAAATCCCAAAAGGTAAACTTTGTCAATCTGCTGCATTTATAAAGAATATTATATATTTTCTAAAAATATATAAAAATAGTCTTATATGTTTTTCATATGCATACTTCAAATAATATTCATTAGGATATTAATACTGAGTGCATTATTTATATATATTATAAAAACATATTTAATAATAAAGTACATAAATATATTTTTATATAAGCACTATTATGAAGTGACCTGCTATATTTATCTATGATCTTGTGATATTACTTTTGAGGCAATTTACTTCCATCATATTTTTGAAATTGTATGCCACAGGCCGAGAGCAGTACTTTTGATTATCTACAAGTTTTAATATTTTAGAAGTGTAGCATTCTGATCTTAATTTTTAATAATTTCTCCAGAATTTTAGAGAATTTCTGCATTAGAGAATAGGGTAGGAAATAAAAAGAACATGGCTCCAAAAATAGTAACAATTTTTGTGGGCCCTCAGTACCTAGAAGGAGACTACTAAAAGAAAGCTAGAGAGACTTCACACAAGGGAGCATAGTGGTAGGACAATAGGGGATGGCATCAAGCTGAATGAGGATAGGCTTAGATGAGATATTAGGAAGAAATTCTTTACTGTGAGAGTAGTGAGGCGCTGCAACAGATCTCCCAGAGAAGTCGTGGATGTCCCATCCCTGGAGGTGAATGAGCCCAGGCTGGCTGAGGCCCTGAGTAACCTGGTCTAGTGGAAGGTGTCCCTGCTCAGGGACACTAGAACTGGATTGGAGCTGATTATCTTTAAGATCTCTTCAAACCCAACCGCTATATGATTCTACAATTGATCCTCATTTAGCTGAGGTTATTGTAGATGCAGCGAAATATAATCACTTGCAGAAACCACTCCAGTTTAGAATATATGAAAAAACTAATTAAAAGTCACAAGCGTCAAGGATTCTTTTAACATTTAAAATCTAAAGGAAGAAAATTACTTAGCTATCTTCAGACTCTTATCGAGTCCTTCAAAAACAAACAAAGGGAAAAAAAAAACAAGGTGAAAATCTTTATTTTCTTTGGTGGTCAGCTGTAACAAAAATATTAGCTCTCTAGTGCTTACCCTTCTGTGAATTGTCATTGTCTAATAGTAGGATGGTATTTGCTCTTCACTGTGTGAATTCTACATTGGGATTAGTAATTTATAGGTATCTCATTTCCTATTGTCATGAAAATTTTAGCAGTGTTTTTCAGAATTTGTCACTACTGCTAAATTTGCTAACAGCTCAGCTATAGATTCAAGAGGTGCTGGAGAAGGGAGAAGACAAACTGAAATTCTTCTGATTTTATAGTCAATTCAGCATCAAGTTTCAACAGAGCAGTTTGGGGCTTCTTTTGCATTTTGCTGTACAAGTATTCATATGCTTTGTATTCTCCTAAGCATAATGTTTAATTTATATGACAATAATTTATGCTGTTTTTGAATTATTTAACTTCCAAGTAGTCTATGTTATAATGTAAGGAACGTGTTTTTCTTTGATTCTAACTGTTATAGTGTCATCATGATGTAAATAGCATGTTATGAATTTTATTACTGTATTATTACATTGTGTGCTTTGAGAATTGTTACTTGATGCAAATACTTTGGCAGCCAGTTAATTGTATGTGGTTCCTCAGCCAATTTGGATTTTCTTGTTAATTTTCTTTGCTGTTCCTTCACTGAAGGTGCCCAGACACATAAACAGTATTTGCATTGTGTCAGAATGACATTAAAAGCCAACTCGTTTTAGAATTAAACTTTTTAAATTCTCTGGATAGAAATTTAGCCTGCTGAACTCAGGTTTTTTCCTCATGTATTTCTAAATACCTTCCTTTACTGAGTAAAAATATTGCTTTAGTAAATCCTGTGTAATGCCATTGGTCCATATGGAATTGCAAATCTCTCCATCAGTACACATATCATTGCACCATCTTCATAAATAATGTGATCTACCAAATTTGAATGAGAAGTGTTACAAGTGAATGCATTTAAATATATCCACACACATTTATGCATTTATGCTAGACCTTGAAAACATATCCTTGACAGCCATTCTCATGTGCTGGGCAGGACAGTAGTTAGTAGTTACTGGTTCTTGTCTTACTTTCAAAGCATTTTACATTGGTGTCTCCTATGAGCAGCTACAAACACCCTTGTCCCTTTGGTGAATCACTCACATACTTCCCAAAGCCCCCTGGGTATTGTGTCTCTCTATGGCAATACAACATCACAAAGATGCTTAGGTACTACTGGTTATGCTGTTACATTAACTACACAGTTCCAGTGCATTTATTTTGGAGGAAAAGGTAAGCAAATATTAATTGTATCTAGTTTAATGCACTTAAATTTGTGCATATAATAGACCTCAGCTTAAGCTCCCAGTCAGAGTATGAAGTTGGTTATATTGAGACAAGATGTTCATATTGATTCCCTTTTGATATTTATTTCATCTAGGCACTTTGATAGCATGATTCCATTGTAATATGATATTTCATTTTCAACATGATACCAATAAATACTTATCACAAATAATATAAGGACACTGATTTTAATTGCCTTTATTTAGAGACCAGTTTGACAGCAACTACATGTATTTAGCTTTTTTTAATACCCTGAAAAAGTTTTAAACTTAATAAGATAGAGTGTATTTCATAAGAATTTAAGAAACAAAATAGTCCTATGTCTTGTATTTTGAAGGTGTCCCTGGCAGTGGTAAAGGGCTTGCAACTAGATGATGATTAAGGCGCCTTCCAATCAAAGCAATTACTTGATTGTATATCCTTGAGGGTTAGTAGGGGGAATAAAGGATGAATATGGGAATAAAGAGAACTTTTTCCAGAATTCAGAATTCTGATTTCAGCAAGGTTGTCCGTTATGAGATCTGTCATCAGGGACCTCAGAATCTTAATTGCAAGATTGTTGCCTGAGTACCTGCTCTTCAACTCAGCTCTATTTCATTTTGGGAAGTGTCAGTAACATCTGGAGTCATATAGAGTGCTGTGATTCTTAATATCAACAAATTGACACATCCTTATTTGAAAACAGCACTGGAAAGATGTATTTTTTTTTTATTTATGATTAGCTCAGTTCTACTATCATCACTTTTTTCACAAGGTCATTATTACAAGTTTTGGCATATGTTTTAAGTCCTGGCAATTGAATCTTTGAAATTTTCAATAGCTGAGAGCAAGCTAATGAAAACAAAAGATGAACATATGGACCATTATTCCAACCACTTTTTAGATCTGAAGTAGTAAAATGGACACCAATCTGAGATTTTAAGTTGACTATTAGACATACATAGTGATTTTCCCGGAAAAAATCTCTAATGACTTCTGGCACACATCTTTAATGTTTTGAGTTTCTACCATAAACCTGAATGGCTCCAAAGATGCCATGACTACCTGTTGACTCAATGATGTGTGAAATGAGAAGGATGTAATTTGTAGGCCTCAATGGCTCTAAAGGCAAAGCTTTTTAAAACAACTGTTCTGTATAACTTTTTTGATTAATGTTGAAGGGACAAAAAGCACAGATATTAAAAAACGTGGATGTGGATGTATTCACTGTGAAAGTTGTCATGGGAGGAAAGGAATACTGAAAAATGTACTTTCAAGAGCTCAATCTTTTAAGCAGAAGATCAGAGGAAATAGATGTGTCAGGATAAAGCTTTTACCTTACTCACACTGTTGTACTCTGTGATCAGCCCTCCAGAGTGGATGTTGTTACATTCACAGAAGTCAATGCTCATTCCAGACACTTTCAGTGCTGGTGTTCATGCAATGGCTGGGCTTCAACACACTTTGCTTCTATGTGATTTCACATGGCTGTATTAAAACATTTCCAGCAGATCTCTACAGACAAGGGGTTTTGTAGGAAACCAGATCACAATGACTCACTTAAGCACCTTTCCACTATTTTCTGGTATTGTTCTTACAGTTGTTGATCTGTGGCTAGTGCCAAGACTTGTGACACTCAATTTGTGTTTACAGTATCTTAGTTTCCATGGCTTTCCACAGTCTGCACTGTACTAAGTTCTTGATCTATGAGAGAGCATAATATTCCCAGAATCTCAGAGACCGACAGTATCTGAGGCTGGAAGGCATCTCTGAATATAATTTACTTCAAGCCCCCCACTGAGAGCAAGGCCACCTGGAGTGGGATGATCAAAACCATGTCCAGTTGAGTTTTGTATCTGCAGGGTGGAAATCCCACAGCCTCCCTGAACAGCCTATCTGAATGTTCAATCAATCTTACAGTGAGAAAAAAACATATGTTTGAACTGTATTACTTCTATTTCAATTTGTGCCAAATTTTCTCGTTATTTCTCTTAGTATCATTGAGAAGAGTCCATCTCCATCTTCTTTACTTCTCTGTCAAGTACTGAACCTTTTCTACCCCAGGCTGAACATGCACTCTCTCAGATTCCCTGGCAGGTCTGCAGCTCCAGTCCCTGAATAATTTGTGACTCTCTGTGGGACTCTGTCTGTCCATGTCTCTCATACTGGGGAGCCATCACTGGACACAGTACTCCAGGTGTGAGGGAACTGGTCTCTGTCTGGACTTTATTCTGCTTCTTGCATTTCACCACCCTTCATGTATTTCACCTCCCAGCTCTTCAGTTACTTTTCAACACACATCACAGACTCGTCATCTACCCCATACTTTATCAGTTTGTCTATAAGAGTGTTATTGGCTAAAGTGAAGAAGATATATTCAACTTCTACTTGAGAAACTTTGTTCATCACTCAAGCAGAACACTGAAACTCCTATTTCTAAATGCTTCTGTGGTGTAAAAATCTTTTCCTTCCAGTTCTGATTTTAGTTTTCCAAATTTGAACATCTCTGTGAACTTTTCAAATGCAGGCAGTCTTAATTTACGTTTGATAAATTTTGGCAAATAAGGTAACAGAGGTGCCAAAGCAGTCATAAATTGGCTGAGAAAATGTCTTCAGACATTCAGCCTAAGTCCTGCTCCTCTCTTCTGGTGAAGGAGTAGTCACAGTTCACATTCAGGAGTGCTGAATTCTAAAGTCTCTGCATAATTAAGCAACTACAGAAATCTTGACTCTGAAATCTTGAAAATATTTTGTCATCATTTGGGCATTTTATGATGGAATAAAACAGAATTTTTTTGTAGAAATGTAACATTACAGAGATAAAGAGATCACAAATATGCCACAGAAATTGTGCTTCTTCTTTTTCACAGTGCTTAGTAAGAATACACTGATTTTTAGTGGTTTTACAAAAAATAAGCATATGGAATTGCACATTTTAGGAAGAAATTTTAGTGAACATTTACATTTTTCTTCACTTCATAAAAATAAATTATTTTAAGCTGCATGCTACTTGTAATCCAGTTGACATTAAGCCAGAAGGTTCAAAGGACTAGACAATAAAAGTTATGGTAGCCTCTTACATCTCTAAAGTCCTATATTAAATGTAATATAGAAAATTATTATGACATCTTGCCTGATGGTTTAGACACTGAAGTAGTCTCATTCCAACATTTTTAAAGCTAAGATAAAAATAACTGAAGATGTACATATTGAAATCCATTTTCCATTGATTACTACAAAACTTAAAAGAGTATATCTGTTCTGAGGAAAAAAAACTTTTAATCAGGCGAAGAGAGTTGAAACTAAAACAAAGGGCATATTCCTTTTTCCCCTGATTTTGGTCTAGGTGTTCTACTAGATTATGTGCAGGAAAATTTAAGAAATAGTAAGTGAATTCAAACAATTCCAGTTCTTCAGTATTTTTGTTTTTCAATTTGCTTGGACATTATCTTTCTTTTCTATCTCTAAGCTATGAAAGGAGAATGGTATTGAATGATAGCAGAACTCATTTGGGGATCACAAGAGGTTATCAAATCCAACACACCTCTCGAGTCTGACTTTAAAGGCAGGTATATTGGGTTTTATGCAGCTCACTTTTGAAAATTTCCAAGGCTGTAAGTTCCACAGCCTCTCCAGACAAACATAAGCTCCCAGGACACAATACGCATGATCTTCTTCACTGGCTACAGGGGAACTTCTGCACCTGTAGCCTGGAGTACCTTCTTCTTCTTCACTGGACTTGGTGTCTTCAGGTTTGCATCTCCCATTTTTCTTACATCTCCTCTCTCTCACTCCTTCTTTCTGCTGCTGCACAGCATTTTTACCTCTTCTTAACTATGTTACCACAGAGGCACCACCAATATTGCTATTGCCTCAGTTTTAGTCAGTGGTGGAGCTCCTTCTTGGAGCATCCTGGAACTGGCTCCAAGTTCTACAGAGGCCACTCCTGCAGCCCTCTGATACCAAAACTCTGCCACACTAACCCAGTACAATCTTCACTTGTGCAAGCTCTTTTCTTGGTTGCTTTCACATCCTGCCAGCTACAGTCTTCTCCTGAGAAGGTCCTGCAAACTAAGAGGTGTAACCTTCCCAAGGGAAGTGCTAACTCTTCCTCTCTGCAGGCAGTGTCTGTCAGATGACACTGGGAGCTCTGGATTCAGTCTTCTTGATTCTACCACCTTGTGATTTTCACAGAACAGAAACAAACTTCTTACATAGAGTAAAATATCAACAGAAAAATAAAACAAGTGTCACTTTGAATACTTATAGTTACTCGTTTGGAGTGAGTGGATGTATGACGCTTTGTTGCTAGCTGGATTAAAACACAAAAATGTCATTATTTTATGCATTTCCATAAACATTTGTTATTAATAAAACAGTGTCTCCATTACAATAAGTTAATTATAATTTTTGTGTTTCAGAGGCAAAGCTGCAAAACCAGGTGTAAATACCACACACTGCAAGTTCATACTTTGATGTAGTTTCTCTCTTGAGAAATAAAAACACCAACAAAATGCACGAGATCCCTAGTAGTTTCTAAAATCTCAAGTATTATTTATCATCTTTCATATTTTTCATGCTTGGTTTAAAGACAAGACAAATTTTAAAGACAAAATTACATTTATAAATCATAGTAAAAACCATTCTTCCTTGTAGGTATTAAAAATAATGAGAAAAAAATAGTTTAATTTCAAGTTGATGAATTGATATATTTACTTTTTAGGTATATTTTTTCCTTTGTTGAAGCAATCAATTTAAGTAATTTCTGCTTTCCTCTGTATTCTATTTTTAATGAATTTACTCTTATGTCTTCTGCCCCTCAGCAACTCAAACTGTAAATATCAGGCTTGAGAACCATGAAATCTAAATGATTATCTTAACACTGCAGAGCTTCTAAGCTTTATTGTTTCACAAAGCAATAGGAAAACAGTTTGATCATCAAGAAATCTTTGTACATTTTTCTGTTGTCTTATATTCATACAAGGCCTGTCCAAATATTTTAATTTAAATTACCTTGGTTGTAAGGAATAAAAGCACTAATCCTTTCCCAAACTTCATTTTTATGTGAGAAAAAGATGCAATTTATTTTTTTGTTGGAAGACAGCAGTAAATGCATGGTTGACTGATATACAGACTAGTTATTTTTGTTAAAAAAATCTTGTGAGTTAACTCACCAATTTCAAGTCCTTGTCTACTAAAACAGAAAATAAAAAAAAAATAAAAGTTACCTACATACATTTTTAACCAAACATATAGGTAAGAATTCGGAAGGTTTCATCCTTTGTGATATTTTGAGGTTTTTAGTTTTGTTCTTATTTTGTAAAAAAGACAAAGAATTGGCTTTATGTGCCAAGATTTTACTTGTGTTTAAATGTTTCCTTCCCTCTTTATAGAATTAACAACAATAAATGAGACCTCTGTGCACCATTTACTAGAAAACAGTTACTTTTCTTATCAGTACAGGAGAGTTCAACCTGCCTCATTCACATCCACAACACGACGTTTCCTTGGATAAAAAAGGGGGCAACTCTGAGGATATCACTGAACTTTAGTTTATTGTCAGGTAACATCAACGTTTAGTCACTGATTCAGGATGTGGGGGAAAAAAAAAAAAAAAGGCAAAATCTCAAAATACTTAGATACTTAGAGGACAGAGATTTCCTCTTCCTTCACCTGGGCTCGATCCCTCCCTTAGCCCCTGCTGCCCCTCACCTTCAGCCGGCCATGGACCGGCGGCGAGGGGACAGCGCCCGCGGCTGCCCTTTGTCCTCATCCTTCGCTGTGTCCTCATGTCCCCTGCCGCTCCCCGTGCCCTTCGTGCCCCGCTCAGCCTCTTCTGTCGCCTTCCGTCTCTTTCGTGCCCTGCTGTGCCTCCTCTGCCGCCCTTCATGCCCCGTTGTGGGCCGGACCGTGCCGGGCTGTGCCGGGCTATGCCGGATCGTGCCGGACCGTGCCGGGCTATGCTGGGCCGTGCCGGGCTATGTCGGGCCGTGCTG
>VZTB01007619.1:40816-52547 GCA_013397245.1 Thryothorus ludovicianus
GGGCTATGTCGGGCCGTGCCGGGCTGTGCCGGACCGTGTCGGGCTATGTCGGGCCGTGCCGGGCTGTGCTGGGCTATGCTGGGCCGTGCTGGGCTATGCCGGACCGCGTCGGGCCGTGCTGGGCCGTGCCGGGCTGTGTCGGGCTGTGCCGGGCCGTGCTGGGCCGTGCCGGGCTGTGTCGGGCTGTGCCGGGCCGTGCCGGGCCGTGCCGGGCTGTGCCGGACTGTGCCGAGCCGTGCCGGGCCCTCCCTCTCGGCTCAGCCCGCGTTGCCCGTCCAGCCTCCAGGCAGGCACGGGCTGTGTGGGTGTTGAAGTGTTTTCCCCTGGCACAGGTAGTTTTTATGGTTCCATCTCAAAGGTGGTAGGTGAGAAGGAAATTTATTCTGTTTAACTTATGATCAAGCACCATTTCAGCTCCTCACCTCTTTAGCTACAGATGCATTATTTGATTTTTTTAATATTTTCCTGGCCTTCATATCTGTATAAATTTTACTGGTATACAACACAAAGTGCAAAGTGAGAGATTTAAGAATGTGAATAATGTCAATATATAGTCATCACTGGGTGTATTTGGAATTTAAAATCTATGAGTTTTATAAATCAATACAGAAAATAGGACTTCCATTTGTCCTCAAGAGCTGTTTTATGTCCCTCTACTCAAAAGCTGGATGAATTTTATGTAAGTCAAAGATGAAAAATCTTCGGTAAAGCTATCCCGAAAGATTTTCAGTTGATAGATGTTTTGTAATCTTTATATTTCAATTTCTGAAATCTGTAAGGTTATTCTTGTACATAAATTATGGGGAAAGGCTGCAATTTTTTCATTGCTATAGATTTGTAGAAAAAGCCAACATTTAAATATTTCTCAGGTATTATATATTTATCTATCAATCTATCTTGCATTAGATTTGAAGTTTTTAGTCTGTATCAGAATATTATATAAAATAAATATAATATGCATTATGCTACAGACACTGTTCTCTATACTGTACAGACTCATTCTTTTATTGTCTGACTCTAAGCACTGCATTATTGAGGCTATATTGAAGAGCTAGTTTTTATTTAGTGGAATGACATCTTGGTAAGCTAATGAGAGGGTCTTTGACCCAGGTCCATTGTTTTTTGTGGCTGGTTACCAAAGTTTGAAGGTTTATTGAGGAACAGAGGGTCAGGCAGAGCACACACAGAACAGACTGATGAAGGATTTTCCTGCACTCTTTTTGATGAAGTGAGGTGACCAGAAACAGCTCTCAAGTGTCTGAACACAAGCAAATGTGACATGGAAAGCCCAAGAACTGCAGCTAATTATGTGATCAGGGATCAATGACATTATTAAAATCACAGAGCCACAGCAAAACTGTTGGCACTGCTGGAGTTCTGCGATAGACGTTGACAGACTCGCCAAGAAAAGTGGTCAGGAAACAAAAGGAGTAAGTGTTTGTGCAAAGGAGGAAGCAGAGGGAGCTGACATTGCCTATGGAGCTTCCTAAAGTTTTTTTTTTGCCTATAATCGATTACTGTGATTTTCATAATCAGACTATAAAATTGAGTTTAACTTTTTAAGGTGCTTTTTACTTCAGTCTCTATAGTTTCTATTCTGTTGATTGTAGCACAGCCAATGAAGAAACAGAATAAGAAACTAAATTGAAGCTGTTGTTTTGTTAGTTTTTTTTGTTAAGGCAGTATCGGGTGTGCAGAAAATTTATGTTTAGTTTGCTATAAATATCTAGATAGATACAATGATGTGATACCTTGTGTACCAGATTAAAGCTTTATCTACCATGCAGTCTCATTGAATTCTCAATGAAATCCACAAATTTGCATGTCCTATAGATCACTGATGACATTGCCTGTCTTTGATCATCCATTTTATTTAAATTTACCATTCAATATTTATGTAACATTATTGTGCATATCACTGGAAGCTACAAGAATAGGCAGAAAATTAAATAAGAAATAACTAAAGAAATATATTTTCTAGATTTATTATGAAAGCTAAACACTGAACAGCAAACCAGGAAGAAAAAAAACAGGATGAAAATGCGTGAAGTCAGATTTCACTAGAGATTATTTGAACATGTACACGTTTCACTTTTTTTTTTATGAACATTTACTCATGAATTGTAAAAGGAAAAAAAGAAGAGAGAAAAACTGCAGGTATCTATGAACATAAATAGAAACAATCTATGCCCACAAAAAGATAAACAAAAAGCAAACCTCCAAAACATTACTTTCATAATCATCACTCATCATAATATCAGTGATACTCCCGCTGTAAAAAAGCCCTTATGCATATTCAAACAGAGATCTTAATTTGAATTCATAATACCTTTAAAAGCTTTTTCATGCCAAGTCCCCTCTTGCATATCACTTTGAAAAATCTACCCCATTCAGCATATGGTTAAGATCAGAGAAATATGATAGGAAAAATGACATCTTGGCAGTAAGTGTGTTTTTTGCATTTATGCCTTCATGTCACATTTGCAAGATTGTAATTGGATAAAATTTCCCAGTACATGACCAAATCAATTTAATTTGAAAGTATGGAGTATGAATTTTAAAAGTAGATTTAAAAAAAAAATCAACCAGTCTTAGCTATATATTTGTAATTGAACAATGTTGGTTTCTATCAAGACTTAACTGAAGTGTTGTTGTCTTACAATTTCTGTGAATGCTTTTCTTCATATTTGATAACTGGAAATTAAAAGGATAGGGATGCACACAATTCTTTCCAGGCATTTAAGTGCTTAACCAGGGTTTAGCTTCTACGTTTTGATTGCAGTGACTGTAGAGTGTACTGAGTGTGGGAACATGCAGCCTATACACACACAACACAAACTGCACCCTTAAACCCTCTTGATAACCAAAAACAGAAAAATACATCCTCATTAACTATCTTCCATCCTTTCACAGACAGATATTGTTTTCCCATTTCATGGACTTCACCCACCCCTCCAGATATTCAAAAATAGGCTGTGATTTGGGATCCATTTCTCAGGATGGGTGCCTATGAGAGGAGAAGCAGCACACTTGATGATTGGGCACCAGCTCCAGCCAGACCCAGGTCACTGCCACACTGTCCTTGCTCCTCGCAAAATTCACTCTTCATTGGTTCATGTTATCCCTGCTGTTTTTCTCCTTGCAACATAAAACGTCCACCACAGATTATTTTTTTTCCCAAGATTAAATGTCCTTGAGGCACACACTGTGTTTCCCCATCCTGCTGCTTTAGCCACCAGGTATTCTGTGGTCCTTGAGCAAAGACAATCCCATGAATGGGCTTGTGTTTTCCCATGGGAAAAGGGGGTTAGGTGGTTACATGTCTTTGAGGACTCCTACCTTGGAAGTTTGTTAGAGGTAATTCAGAAAGTTACAGAAAGGCAAGGAAAGAGAATATTATGGATCTGTACCAAAATCACAACGAAGCTTATTTTTGCTCTCTTCCTTGTTCACATCTCCTTATTGGCTTGTTGCACATTGATGAAGATCAGCCACTGTTACTCTTTCTAAATGTTCCTGCTCCAGTTATTCTTCTATTTGCAACATTTCATAGCTGACATCTAAGAAATTATGCTGCTTCAATTGTGATAGAAATAGGGGTGCTAAAAGCAGGTTGCACAAGATACAATTACTACATTTTCTTTTATTTGTCAGGGTCTTGTGCACGATGAAGTTAGCGGTAGAACTCCTGTCAACAGTGTTTGTCAATTTACTTGAAGATCAAATCTTTTTTTACACTGTCTTCACAACTTAAGGCACCAAACATTTGCATGAGCATAATGTTTTTCAGTCTTCTCACAGATGGGAACTTTTACCTATGGGGAACTGATTGCAAGACTTGAACCGAGCAAATTGCATTGGAGGTGGAGGAAAATAAGATCACAGTTCAGTAATTCTGTTATTTATCGTTCTAATGCTTGCAATACACCAAGATGATATCCAGTATGCTTTGGGTCATTTATGCAACACTTAAGTGTAGATAATATTAATGTTGTTTGTAGCAAATTTGCTACGAGTCAGAATAAAACCCATATTAATTTGTTTGGGCCATTTTGCAGATGGTGGCAAAATCACACTTTGAAGAAGTCTCTAAACAGCTGTGGCCCAGAATAAAGGACACACTCATTGACACTGTTTATATTTTTAAATAATGCTACAATAATTTTTTAACTTTTGGTATACTATAGGAACACTGTCAGTAAACAGTTTGTTATATTTCTAGGAACTAAGATATGTTTCTCTGTAATTCATTTGTGAAAAAAACATGAGTTCTGCAATACAGTAAGAAAGTTTGCTACTGTAAAGTAGCAATTTAAAATTATTTTTCTGAATGTCTGTAATGCATTAAAACATTATATTCCTATTATTTTAGATATATATTTACTATTCCTTTCACAGTAGGGGGACAGAGCCTATGATGTGATGAGATTTATCAGTTTTATTATATTTAGTGGATTCAAAGTTCTCTGGTTAATTAGTAAGAATAAATTTAACATCTGTTTTTACTTTAGATTTTTTTTTTTTTAATCTAGCCATGGCATAATTTAGCAGAATTTTCAGATACAAAACATGGTATTTTAAACTCCTAAACTGCTGTAATAAAGGACCATGGTTCTTTCTTTCTGTTAGGAGTGAGCCATTATGTGTGTCAGAATTCTTTAAACTTTTTGTCTGTGATCCTAAATCCTTAAAGTTGCTTTTTTTCCTATCCTTATCATTAATTTTTCATGAGTATTGACTGGATTTTCAGACTCTGGGGCAAATTTTATTCATGCTAGCACTCTAATTGAGCAGAAACAAGAATTGCTTTTCAAATATGCTGCAAACATTTGGGTAATAAACTGAATAAGTAATGCAATATGGTATTTCCATTCAAAGTATTTGAAAGATATTTCCATTTTAGAAAGAAAAAGTACTAAATTTCCAATTAATTTTATTAGCTCACATAAATAATTTTAACTTAAGATCCTCAAAAATATTTTTTGAGTTATTATATATATACTATTAATAAGAGAGATACAGAAATCAGTCATTTGAGAATAGTTTCACCATAGAATAAGGTCTTTTAGAACTGATTTTGTGAATATCCAATGTTTTCCTGATATATCCAGCATAAGATCACATGCTAAAAAATGGAGCAATTTTAGTTTCAGAGTCATCAACAAAAAAGAAAAAATCATTGTGATAATTGGTCAAATAGATTCACAGTTATTAATATGACATGAAATACCTATTTCTATGGTAAAATTGTAAATATTTGATCTATTAAAACTTATTACTCTGATTTAAACACCTTAATTGTGAAAGCATCTTGGATCTGACGTTAAGAGATCACTCATGAATGGCTTTGGTTTGAAAACTGATAATCTGTTTAAAAATGAGAAAATGATTTCTCAAGAATAAACCTAATGACTAGATATTCACAAAAATAAAATATGATATTACAATTAGTAGGTAATTGGTAAGATTCTCATGCTTCTTTCCTCAGTATAATATGATTACTGCACATCACGTGTCTGTTTATGATAGGGATTGAACTCAACTTGATTTATGAAAACATTTTTGGTTAAAGCAAAAGAGGAAATAGTGACATTTTTGCATGCTATTGTAAAGTGACTGAAACAATGCTAATCCAGAATTGTAATTATTAATAAATAGTAGATTATAAAAATACGTGATGGTACAAGTATAATTAATCCTTAAGTAATTGTAACTTGAAGCAATTACTTTTTTAACACCTAAATTTTGGAGCAGCATTCCAAGTCAAACATATTATAAGGTCTTAAGCAATTGTTCACCCAAACAGTAATGAATTTCTGTTCTCAGGAGGAAGTATACATTTTAAGGGGTGATTTTAATTTGAGTTTTTTTTACAGCTGAGGATGCTTGTGGAGGAACTATGAGAGGATCAAGTGGAATCATCTCGAGCCCCAACTTTCCTAATGAATATCATAATAATGCAGATTGCACATGGACAATTGTGGCAGAGCCTGGTGATACTATCTCACTCATATTTACAGATTTCCAAATGGAAGAAAAATATGATTATTTGGAAATAGAAGGTTCTGAACCACCTACAATAGGGTAAGTAAAATATTGGAATTTGAACATGATAAAAAAAGAAAAAGATGAAATTTGAAAATACAACTTTTTGTTACTTTTCCTATTGTGAATATGTAATCTTGTTAAAAAAAAACAACTCACAGTAATAATTGTGATCAAGGTATTAAAGATTGATATTCCAATCACAGCTGTAAAATGGTTTTTAAATATATTCTGAAGATGTAACATCAAGATAAAGGGCGCTGTAGACTCATTTGCCTCACTGTCTATGTGTCTAAACACTTAATTATTATTGTATTAAAAATGTATATATTTAGAGACAGAATGAAATGGACTGTTGTACTGGTCAAGATTGGTGAAGCCTTCAAAGAGTTTCATAATGTCAGAAAGTGAATGGCACAGAGGCTTTCAGCAAGAACTGGGGAAAATCAGCATTGGCCACACCTGTTGGTCATGGGTTGGCTCTGGAGTTTCTGTACAGAGAACTGTATGCATGATCTCTAAATAATGTGAGTATGATTGGTGATATGCTTACCTGGAAACATCCATCCTGATTTGTGAGATAACACCCTGGGCTGAGCAGCCACAGTAGTTTTTGGCTCTGGTTTTACTCCAGATATGGCTCCTTTAAGGAGAGTTTATGACTGTTTGACCTAGCAGTAGTAAAAATAATTTGGCTAGTCTGGCTTCTGCAATTCTTCATCTCAGTGTAGATGCATTATGTAGATGTTATAAGACAAGTACAAGAAATAAAATAGTAAATAACCTCTTTCAAGATGAAATTCAGTCAAATAGGAAAAATAAATTATACATTCTGTGGTTTCTGGTCTGGTAGTTTTATGGTAACACAGCATCACACTACTCAAGAAACATGTCAATATGACAAATCTTTGTGTTGTATTGGTTTAAATGTGCTGTTGATCCACAGAAAAGAAGTTGTATACAAACCCATAAATTACAGTTATGGTCTCCAGTAAAATCTTGATCCCTTAACTGCCTCGTAAAGCTTTATGGAGGTTCTGTATGATGGACAGAGGCATGTGAACAACAGGTGATACAATGGTTGGCTAGATACCTTAAGGTCAGTGGAGTCTTGTTTTCTTCATATCGGTATAAACCTTCTCCAAGTGTAACATAGGCCAAACAAAATGGTTTTAATTTTATAATAAGGAAAGATCTAAAATTAGATAATTATATTTTTTTAAAAGCATCAGACTAGGTTTCTGTAAGTGTTGCTTATAAGTAACATATTTTTACTGCTTCAGAGTGTAATAAAAGTCTTCTAAGTCTTAAGATTTAGCAAATAATGTTTTATAATTTGAGTTAATTTATACTGCCACCTACATAGTAAATTACCTGTATTAGAATATTACTTAATTGCTATTGAGTTTTTCAAGCTCTTAAACTAAAATCTTTTGAACTAGCTGTCAGCTAAAATAAATTTTTAATCATAATTTATAATAATTAGTAAGGTAACACCAATGACATACAGATGTTATGAGTCACTTGAATAGCTAAATGTGCATTTGATTTTTCTTGAATGTGTTTTGTTAATACATTTATGAGCTTCAAACAATTATTTCATTTTTTGTTCCACAAATACAAGGCTGTATTCCAATGATATAATAAGATTATTTTATATATGGAAATTCACATTATCTGTTTACAAAACATAAAAATTTACAATGCTAATTTAATAATTGCTCATGTAGAGAAACAGACTGAGAGCATATTCTTTTTTTAGCTTGTCATTTATATTGCCTAAATTGGACTGATGTGTTCAATTATGGAAGAGTATCCCCCCATATGTTGGGAAAAACAGCTTTGGAAAGCCTAATTAAGAGCAATTTGTTAATTAGATTTAGAGTGGCAATACTATATAAGCCCTTAGACTATAGCTAATCTAAAACTAAACCCGGGTTCTTTATCTTTCATTCTGGGAAAAAAACCTTAACTAATTTTCAAAATTTCTAAAATATTACTGGCTCATCTGGATGATAAGTAGTATTATAAAATAATTTCTTAGAAAATTTGGTCCTTTATATGTCTATTACACATAATGATTTAAAAAAATAACCTCAACCTTTTCTTCTGCACATCTGCTGTGTAAAAAAAATATCTCTACTTTTTGTTTCTAAGTAAAATAAAGCGACAGATTATGCATCAAGTAGATAGGCTGAGGTTATCCATGAGACAACACTTGGAATTCTTTGTGAAGTGCTAACTTTCTGTCATTTTCTAGTCAGTTGTTATAATATTTCAGATATGGCAGTCTTTTCACTCAAGAAAATCTTGATAGGCTATTTTCATTTAAATAGCAGTAAAAAATTGTGTAGATGCTCTTCAGAGTTCTTGTTGTCATGTTGCTTATTCTAACAATTGCCAACATGAGTTGAATTATGGCATTTCTTAAACTTTGGAAGTGAAACTGGAGGAAAATTATTAGTTTGAGGAAATTATTTTCCCTATTTTTTTTCAACAAAACAAAAAACAGAAAGTAAATATGATCTTGCAAAATGTTCCTTTTTGTCTACCAAAAACTGGGTCATGACAAACCAATACAGAAGTTGATAGCTGTTCTTCCTCCATATTTGGAGAGCTTGGTTGTTAATTAGCATTTCCTGACTCTTAATCTCATTTTATTAGAGCTATGAAAGAACAAAATGATAAACAGAACCTGTAAGAAGTACTAGTGAAGAATATACTAACTAGTGATAATTAAAGAGAGAGTTGAACAGGCAGATAATACCTGCTGTAGAAAAGGGCTTTTTTTTTGTGAGGAAAAGGCAGTTATCCATGTTAGATAGCTAACTAGATGGTCACTTTTATTGCCAGTTTGGTTGCAGTAAAAATTAGCCTAAAAGGAGGCATTTAAAAATTAAGTGTACTTTTATTACAATTAACCTTCAACAGACATATACATTAATAAAACAAATTATCAATCAGAACTTTGTAACAAAGCGGTTACTTTATTTATCCAGTACCTGAACGGGTTAGGTTTATTGTCAGTCAATGTACTTGATTACATAAGGCTCATATCAAAGGCTAAAGAGGAAAACCTGATATAAATGTGACAACACAGGGATAGAAAATCACTCCTCAATAGAAAAAGTACCAATGAAAGTAATAATATGTTGAAAGAAAAAAGCAAAACAGACAAGAGAAGAAGCAGAGGCTCTTGTAAGAAGAGATTAAAATACGAAGGAAAAAATCCCAGCTCAGGCCCAGAATATATTTTCTTGAAAAATCCCTTCAAATTAGAAAGTGACAACTAAAAATGACTCTTTTTAAGTTTTGAAGACTTTTGACAATGCTTTAGATAATTATTACTGTTTTCTGATCAATACAAAATTTTTAAATCTGTGTTTAATACTCAGAGGATAGACTCAGGAAGGTAAGGTTTATGAATAATATGATTTTAATAAGTATGCTAAAAGCACCATATGAGAAAGTTTGTAATCTGATAACAGTTGAATTTAAATTTAAATAATAGTAGAGAAATTGATACTGCTTATCATAGGAAAAATTATTTCAGAAGAATGTTGTGGTTGTAGCCAAATAGGTAGCAAATTTTATTCAATTAATAGACCTAGCAAAATGCAGTCAGAAAAACCTCCTCTAATTATCAGAGTACTTGTTTACTGATAGCGGATAGAATTAATTTTTATTGGATTTAGGTGAAAAAAAAAGAAAAGAAAAAAAGTCACTGCAAAAAGCAGCCGAGTTTTGGAGTGCTTAAATCCACTACTTCTAAAACAGGGATCAGAAGGCAACAGAGATAATGCTTAATTGTGGAACAGGGTGAGCAGAAAATCAGGAATAGGAGGAATATCAATACTAAAAATATTATATAGTTTGAGCCTTTGACAGTCCGTCCATTGTGTATCATTTTTATCTTTTTCTGAAGGACTGAGAAGAAAAATGAGGTTCTTTGCTTTCTTGGAAACAAAAGCTTTCCTTTGAAACCAGGTATTTCTGCCCTCTGCTCTTTGCTTCTGTGGTTTAATTTTTTGCTTGGTGATTCAACATTTCACCTGCGGCATTTCCATGAGGTCATCTGGAGCCCTCCAAGAAGCACAATGCATTCTGTAATGTGCAGGGTTCAGGCACAATGATAGTGTTTAGGAGGGGAATTTGTTACAGTACTGTGGAGGTTAATGACATGTTTTTCATTGTTCTATTGTGTGATTCTATCTGGCAATCGTCATCTGAAAAGGACTTTGAAACTGGCTTTACATCTGGTGCTCTCAAAATTCCTACTGAAACATGAGAAAGATTTGAATCTAAGAGAGGAATAAGATATCAAATCATATATCTAACAGTAGACGTGGAGGCTTCTCTTATGTTATTTTGTACTATTTGCTCTTGTATGTTTCTGAAGAAATAGAAGACCCTTCCATACTGAGTATCCTGTTTTGATGGGCTTTTCTGCATTTGTTCCTCTGGTTGTAGTTCAAAACACAGTCACAAATGTGCCTTACACTTTGCAGGCAGAATAGATAGATATAAACATGAGTTACATGATGAAAATCTGTCACTTAAGGGTAGACACCTTGGAAGTTTATGCTTATAAGAGTTACTTTGTGGCATTTCAATTTAGTACTTGGTAAAAGGAGAATGTGATTTCAAGAAATTGTCATACCCATGGAAATACAAATCAGCCAAAAGTATAAATCCAGAGTTTAATCCTGGAATTCAATGTTACCTATGTGTCTACATAACCAGATTTTAAGGAAAAACAAGACAGAATGACAAAACCTTAGAAGCAGGATAGTTCAGCATGGAAGAGAACTCAGGAGCTGACTTGTCCGATCTACTGCTGAAAGCAGACTAACCTTTTAGGTGAGGCAAGGTGGCTCAGGCCTTTCCCAAACATAGAGTCTGAACCACCTATGTGGACAACCTTCCTAATTTCCTAACTCTTCTCATGGGAGGAAACACTTTTCTATTTTTTCCTAATTTAGAAATCATCGTTTTCAGTCAGAATCAACACACAAGAATTTGTTATTACCAATCATCTGTTTGAGGTGCAAACATCACCTGCATTCTTTTTCTTCCTTATGGATAGGCAGTGGTATGACCTTTCTCCTGAGCAGGTTAGTTCATATGGCCAGTCCTAGCTCATGAGTCAAAGATCTTCCTTCCCTCAGGCTCAAGTTGTCCCATTTATCTTACAAGAATATGTACCTGACCAGAGACATGATTTGTCCTGTCTTCCTCTAGAATATTAAATGCTAAAGCTTATCTGGCTCATGTGATTTATAACTATATAATGGAGTCAAACTTCAATGAGAAAACTATCTGTTACATTCCAGCATGTACTTGCATCAGACAGGGAGTCAGATGCAGGCACAGAATCCCCTTGGGAAGATGGTGTACAAATGAACATTTCTTTACATCGCTACTGTGATGCCACTTTTGAAAAAAAAAAACAAAACATGTTCCCACTTCTATTTTTAACTCATCCCCTACCTTGTGTTGGCTCAGGCATTTACCCAGTCACAAAGGGACTGCACCAGGAAGTGATATGAGTAAAAACCAAGCTTTTTTTCTTCCTGTGTTAGTGAGAAGAAAACACAAGAGTTGAAGAGAAGAGTGAGGCACATAGGGAGGTGAATATTGTTTCTTCAAGGAATAGAACATCTTTATTGTCAAAATAAAGCCTGAT
>VZTB01007619.1:54745-74201 GCA_013397245.1 Thryothorus ludovicianus
TAATATTTTGAATGCATGAATAAAATTCTTTGCATTCATTAATAAATTCTGACAAGATAACACATTATTTATATGGGCTTTACAGGCTAATCAGAACTTCACAGACGGATGCTTCTTTTTGTGATTGTCCATCTGTTTTGTGTGTGAATATCCCATTAGGATATTTAGGGTGCAAATTCACTTGTAAAATGAACTAGTGACTAAAACAAACAATTAAGCATCCTTTGAATCTGCTAATGCAATTCCAATATATTAAGGATCAACACAATGTCATACTAGTGTCAGAACAATTTTTTATAAATCCATGCCATCCAATATGCAGGTGGCTAGTGACAATCCAAATATTTCTGGCCATGACCTAACAGTCACTAAAAAAATGAAAACAAACTAGCCATGTACACTCGCTGTATGTTTATTTCTTCTGCATACAGTAGGTCATGCAAAACTTCACGTTAGGGTGGTCATGAATTGGAATAGGTTGTCCAGGGAGATGGTGGAGTCACCATCCCAGTGGTGTTTAAGAGAGTCTGATCTGGCAGTGGGTGATAGAAAGCAGAGGTTTAGGGATTAGAGTGCTGGGTTGATGGTTGGACTTGATGATCTTAAAGGTCTCCCAACCTTGATCATTCCCTCATTAAGTGATTTCGCCTGACATTATCTAATGTTTAATAATAATGAATAATAAGATGTAATCCATACTTTCAATGACAGCTTTGTTTGGTTGTTTTGTGAGGTTTTTTCATAGTCAACTGCTTTTCTATTCTCTACTGAAGAGCTTCTTAATGAAGATATATCTTCATTAAGTGAACTCCATTCTTCTTTCTTTGCTAAGTAGACTTTTTTGATATTTCTGTAAGAGTCCATAAGTGAGTTATTGGCAGCTTCACACCTCTCCATCAGCATTTTTGGTATCCAAAGACTAGTGTCTTTGAATCTGCAGAAAAATTACCTACTGCATAGTACATACTCCTTCTTCCTGAAGCATATAACACAGGTTTTGACATCTTTCATGTGGATATATTGTACTGCTGCAGAAATTCTTTTCCCCATTATTTTTTATGTCAGAGGACAAACTTAAACCATCATCTCTATTTTCTGAGCAAGAATGTGCTGTTGTGAATGTCCTAAGGGAAGTTAAAGGTAAGGTGAAGAACTGTTTGAGTAAGGCTTATTTTCTGTTTAGTAACTGACCCTATGTCTTTCAAGAAAAAGAATCAAAGCAATCCTGAACTGAAGCTTCCAACTTTTTAATGAAACTTTCTAATATTGTATAATTTATAGAATCTGAGATTCAATCCCAAAATGCATGCATCTTTGCTTGTTTATGTTTTGGCTATTTTTGAGGGACATGTTTTCCAGAGAGTTAATTATAAGCGGGTAATTCTGTAATACGGTGGAATTAAGGAAGTGCTACAGTGTTGAATGCAATTTAAAGGAAAATTCAGTTCCTGTGGGAGAGAAATGAGAGATGATTATGGCAGAAGCAAAGGTTAACAGTCCTTAGAGTATTATTTTTTCATTTAGGTTTGAATTACAATGAATCTACTAGCAAGACCTTCCACCAACTGTTAATGGATTTAAACTAGGTAGCTGAAAGTTAAGTTCATACTGAAAGTTTCACTAACTATAAAGCTACAGCTTTGCTAGATGTGCTGGAAATTATTTTAATTACTGTATTCTGTTCATCAGGCATATATAGATATAAATTGGAGTGTTACAGAAATATTGCCATTCCATCTGGTTTTGGTGATTTTCAACACAGGTTCCCCAAAACTGTGAGGTTGAGCAGCACATTTTATTCTATAAAGATTCCATAGAAATAAAGCTAAAATTGTTAAGCTTTTAAGTATGTGTTGCTGTTTAAAAGTGATGCAACTCAATTTAAATAAAAGTCTAATTTATTTAATACAACTTTTCCCCTTAGTTTGTACAAAGCTTGCTGCTGATGCAGGAAAAGGGTAACAAATGAATATATGTGTTTTCCAATAAAAAAATCTAGGGGGAAAAACTGTGAACTGAAGTTTGCAAGTAAGCCTGAGAGAAATCAGAGCTCAGAGTAGGATGCCATTGGGGAGAACAGTATTCAGCCAGCTAAATAACTGGAATTTTTTGGATACTAAATCAAATGGACAAAAAAGAAGGTGCTGTATAAAATATCAGGCATATATTTATTTACATTGAGCTAAGCAAAAATAAAAATGATATAATTATCTTTTGGTATTATATTTTAATATATATCTGAATTTAGAAAAAAAAAGAAAGGAGAACACTAGGGCTGCCAACATGAATGCTGAAGTAGAAGAGCAAGACATTCTTTGTATTCTGAAAAACTGAGGAATAGATATATGTAAAAGACTATTTGATGAAAAAGAGGATTTAATTTATCTGGAAATTGGATGAAAGAGAAGAATGGCATTATATAAGCATACTAAGATGTTTCTTTTTTATGCAAGAAAAGGTATTTGTCTAAAAATTTGAAGGATTAAGGCAATTTGAATGGAATTTTATTGCTCTTTATGTGTAAATGGACATCAATACTAAGGAGAAGGACATCATGCATTAAAAAAATTACCAAAACAACGTCAAAAAAGAAGAGGTTAATATAATCCACAGGAAATCTGGCAGTAAGTGGAAGTGAATATATCAAGTACATAATAACAGGCTATCCTATTTCAAAAGAAAGATATAAATCATAATAAGAGACCTTTAAAGCTCCTGGTGCAGTCATAAAGATATACAGAGCAGAAAGAAATTTTGCAAAAGGTGAGAAAAGAAGCACATGACTAATGAATAAAAGCATAAAATACTAAGAAGCTTTGAGAATACAGTAAGAAAGGCTATCACAGTCACTGAATCACAATTACCAAAGGGTAGAAAAGACAAAGATGGAGAGTGCTTTTGACTACTTTACAGGGGACAAGAAAACAAGAAAGATGGGTTCCCCAGTGAAAAAAAATAACAGAGGGCAAAGGAAAGGGACACCTGGAAAGTTGTAATGGAGACAGTTAGCTCTGAACCATGTAAAAATAATGGATTAAATTATGAAAAATTACTGAATTATAAAATTTAATTATTTTAACTAAGCAATTTTTTATTACAAACTAGGAGAAAAAAGAGTTAGTGTTTTCTGTAAATATGTGGTGTATTTAATTGGGAAAAAGCACAAAAAGAATAGTTACTGGTTAGTCTCTGTAAGTCACGTTGTGTTGCATCTTAAATGGAAAAGATCCAGGCCCGGTAATGTTAAATACTTTTGCAATACCTCAGATAGTGGAAGAAGAATTGTACATAAATATCAGAAATGGCAATTTGGAGGGTTACAGGCTTTTTAAAGAACAACTATATGCTTCAAAATAATGCTGATAAGGTGGACTGAACATGTGAAATTTACTTCAGAGAAGTACAAAATGCTGTAGGGTAAATAAAGAGGGTATGGGAGTAAATAGCAAATAAGGAATAAATACCCAGTCAGAGGACTAATACTGATTAAATACGTCAAGGAAACACAAAATAAATAAATATTCATAAGAAAAATTATTGAACAATGTGTCCTTGTGTGCACATGCTTTTATGTGTGCAAAAGTAAATTGTTTTTGTAGTATATGTCCTTCATTTATACACACACACAACTTTCATAAGCAGCAGATAGGATTAATAATGACGCTACAAAGGGTGAAATTCTTATTTAGCTGAAAAAAAAAGGATGTTGATATTAATTTACAAATATAAATTATATTTTTTATTTTTACATCCTTTAAAAACTACTTTGGCGGTTAACACAAATCTTTTCATGTTTCCTAATGAGGTATTTCCTGGTATATCTTGATAAAGTAATTAATAAAAAAAATATTTTCGAACAACATTAAATCATCAGGTGATGTAGCTCAGCAGGCCCAGCATTTGTTTGGTGTCGTGCTAGGATGACTATTAAGGGTTGGGACTAAAGAATACTGGCACAGTTGTGGAGCCTAAGCTTGCTTTTACCTGCCCATGTCTGGTTAACTTTCTAATAATTACATTCTTATTAGTCAATACTTTAAAGATCAGTCTTAATTTATAGCATGTGAATTCGTGACCTGCTCTCTTTTATCATTTATTAGATCTGAGTATTTGCAAACTCTTCATCACATTTTTCAGGACTCTTTCTCAGGGTGCTCAGATAACATGATACCTCATTACCACTAATATCAGTAAAGGCATTATATAAGAATTTAATAGATAATAGATTCTGATACAGATATTTTTAAGATATTTTAAAACAGATATTGTCTTTTTACTGTGTAATTTAGAATATATCACTTTCCAGTCAAATGTCATGAACAAAGGTTTCTTTTGGCAACTTCAATTTTTGTAGTACTACTTTATTTATGTGGTAAGTTAAATAAAAATCATTATTGTAAGGGACGTTTACTTAAAATCTGCTTCAGTCTGGAAAATCAGCAAAATGAGCTGGCTGTTCAACTAGGGTACCAGAATTTCCTAGAGTAGTAAGATATTTCATTCTAAAACCACAGAATATTGATAATTTTATAGGCCCGTTTTTGTTCTCTAGCACAGCTTTTGTATGTATTAGTTAATATATTAAGCAATTCCATTAATGTTATTAAAAGTAAGTATTATAATAAATATTTTGTGTTCCATAAAAGCCAACATTATTAGCAGGTCTCCAAGATTCATTTTTTTTGGCAGAGGGAAAGGCAAAGACATGAGGATTAAGAACAAGTTATATTTGTTTATAGGACAATGAAAATACTACTTTTACTGCTTTTACCTTCTAAGGAACAAACATTTAAAGCATTTTTAATGTCTCTTTCAGCAGTAAATTGAAGACTTTTGAATCCAAAGAGTTTTTCAAGTAACACTCATTGATAATTTTCAATTATCAATCACTTTTTGTTTTTTAATAATATTATCTCCAATTTAAAAAGTTGACTATGGGATTTTTTTAGTATTGCAGAGAATCTTATACATTCTTATTTCATAATTTCTTGTATATCATATTTTTGGACATTTATTGCTCTGAAATCTTATACAGCCTCTCTTAATGGAGAGTGTGATGTCTTTTTTTGAAAAGTTAAATAAAAAATGTTCATTTTAGACATGTGGTGTCAAATTATGGAGAGATGAAGATGCTGTGTCATGGCTCGTTCACTGGCTGATTTACTGCAAACAGCAGGTGGCTAGCAGCCAGACCCATGCAGTATCCCAAAGCATTCTCATCTCTGAGAGCAGCATTTAGTTTAAAAAAAAATTACATAAATTGTGATTTTACACACACCTGTGTATTAAGAATTGAGATAAATAATTTTTGCACTTGCTCATGCTTCATCTGAAGAAACAAAGATTCCTGGTCTCATTTTCCATAAGATTCGACATAAATGTTGCTTTTAAAAATTTTTTGTATAATATTTCTTTTTCTAAAACATATTAAACACCCTGAAAAATTATGTCCTTGTTTTTTCTGGATATCTTAGCATACATAAACTCAATAACAAATAGTATATCAATACTAAGGTTTGGTGAATCCTTTTCAACATGATCTCTTGTAATTCAGCAGAGTTTGGCCCAGATGTTCTTTACACACATCAGTTCATGTTTATATACTGAGTTCAGTTCAGTGTCATACCAGCCTGTGTCTAGAATTGGAAGCAGTACAGCTCTAACAATAGGAATCCTGGCTCAGTGAAAATAGTTGTGCTCTTGAATGCATGAATATCTCTGGATGTTTTTTCGGTTTGAAACACAGCAAGTTAGTTATTTGGCACAAAGGGGGAGGACTGTGTTGCTCGTTGGTTCTGTATCTGATATCCACATTGTGTGCTCCCCAGTGGTTCAAACTGTAAAGCAGGTGTGTGATGTCTAAAATTCAGATTTAATGAGGTGCTTGGTGCTGACTTGAATATCTCAGAGATGTTGCTCTTGATTACCTAGATATGACACTAGTCTACAGAATATACACAGAATAGAAGAGGTCGTTGGTTCTTAGTAAAGATTTCAGTTACTAGTCTCAAGGGTCAGTAAGAAGGCACTATTTTTAAATGACAGAAGCAACTCTTCTAATTTTTAAGATTCAATATGTGTTTCACAGATACACGGTTTAGTGCCAGAAAGAACTAGGGGATAATCTAGTGCCCCTCCTGTAAATGAGAAACTTGTGCATTTCATTTGCTTTTATGTACCAATTTAAAAAAAAAACCACAGAATAATCTGTCTCCTCTTAAAAGTCCTAAGTGATTGAAATACCCAACTCTTCCTTTTTTATTTTTATTTTTTTAAATCTGCTCTGATAGTTACTCACCATTGTTGCAAAATTAGGGGAAAAATACACTTTGCATATGTTTATCATTGACTTCAGCTGATGGTATTTTCATGTCTTTGTCAAGTTAGAGAGAGATTTCAGTGTTTTTTACACTACTTTTCTGAGGACAGCTTGCCTCCCCATTGTCTTCACACAAGCTGCAGAAGAAACTTCTTTGACACCCAGGGCAGCAGCTCCCTCTCCTTCTTCAGTGCCTTGATGTCTGCAGAGTACTTTTGTTCACATATTCTCATCCTCTTTTCAAACTGCAGTTGTGCAGCAGTTTTTTCCTCTTCTAATATGTTTTCCCAGAGCTGTTACCACTGTCGTTGGCCTTGTCCTTGGCCCTCAGTGGATCCACCTTGCAGCCAACTGGAATGTGTTCTGGTGGAGACAGGACAAGCTCCTAGCACTTCTCACAGAGGCCACTCCTACCAAAACCTTGTCATTCAAACCCAGTATAATCCTCCAAGTTTCACAGTTTCTGTTACAAGAGTCTCCTCTGACAAGATCCCCGAAGGGAGTCAATTTACTGAATCTCACTTATTCTTATAAATAGAAACAGATCATAAGTTCTTAAGGTTCACTTTGGAGGATTTTTTTAGGAGTCATCAAACTAGGAATTAAAGTCTAAAATCTTGTAAAGTGTAAAAGTAATTTCTCTCAATATAGTAGTTCTGCATGCATGCTGATACTACTTGCCCAATCCTCTTCTCCCTCTTTAATTCTTATCTCGTGGAGCTAAATGTGAGCTATCATGTCCCTTATTTCTCAGATAATTTCAAACCTCTAGTCCTCAGTTTTAAAAGCATTTTGTGCTTATACGTCTATGTGATGGAAGTATATGATATGCACATTTAATTTTACCACAATATCTTTAAAATTCTTCATACAAAAAGGTAAGAAATGTTTCCCTAAATTCAGTCAAAGAACATTTGAATACGAATGTTACAAATACATTATGTAAAGAGAAGTATGATCAAGTACACAGAAAAACAATAAATTCATAGTGTTTTTTAAAGGACGTAAATTGTCATAGAAGCAGTTTTAATGATTAGATCAGTTTAATTGGGAGATTTGAAATCTATTTGTATCTAAAAGCAGCAGGAGCAAGGCAGGGACAAAAGGGAGCCAAGGGGGGACTCTACACAGGCCACATTTCCAGTTTACTCATCTGTGAATGCAGACCTCCAGAGGCTGAATGCAGGGACTTAGTGTCAATTAACAGCCTCCCGTGTGATAAGTGATAAACCAGGTGAGGATCTCTCCAAGCACCCAGTCAGAGATGACCAAGGGCAGAAACGGAGCACACTTAGGCTGAGCTGGAATGGGGCTTCTGGGTCCAGGGCAGAGGCATAACAGAATCCCCAGGCAGATCTAGTCAAGATCAAGAGGGTGCACTTACAGCCCAGGCACTTTCTGATTTTTTTCTTAGAATTTTGTAGTGGAGAACAAAATATTGTCTATGGTTGGAAATTAAAAAAAATATATTATCATCATCGTCATCATTATCATGAAATGAAAGCCGCATAAAATTATTGAGTAAGGACGTTATCTTACAGATATATCGAAAAAGGAGGAAAAGTCACTACAGATAAATGCNGTCATCATTATCATTATATAAAGAATGATACAATTTCTTGGTATTTTTCAAGCATTTTGAAATGAAAGCTGCATAAAATTATTGAGTAAGGAATTTATCTTACAGATATATTGAAAAAGGGGGAAAAGTCACTACAGATAAATGCAACCAATTAAAAAAATTAAATGTCTAATGTCATAAATCTGGTAGAATTAGAAGGAGACACAATGTTGGGCATATAGAAGAAAATTCTTGCACAATATATAGCTGAAAAAGATATTAATCCACCTTCCATAGAAAGTGGAAGCTAAGGTGAATGGTTCTATGAGTAATCCGTGTGGATTCCTTGACTACAATTGTGTCTAAATTGTGCAGTAATATGAGCCTTTCCTGGCAGATTTCATATCTACCTTGATACGTTTTCAAAGGGAAGAAACAGGAAGAAGTGAAGTCTCAAAAAAAAATCACCTATAGTTTGAATTATAATGTTTAATGTTTATCCTCTATGTATTGATGAGTTGTTCTTTAAAGGCATATCAGGACTGCCTTATTATCACCCTTAAAAGACAAAATAACATAACTGACTCAGACTTAGAATGACAGCATTTCAAATTTTTATTCTAATGTTAAGGAACAATTCTTTAAAGATATATTTGCATTTTGATGTAATATCTAAATATGAGCAACTAAGGTGGCAGATACTCAGGAAAACTCAGTCTAGAAGTACTTTTTCTTATAAGACCCATGGGGTTCTTAATTTTGCTGCAGAGTGGGAGTAATTTGACTTATATTTTAAACTTTATTTCCCACCAGAGTTGCATGCCAATTTCCTCTCATGCACTACAGAAAATACAATTAGAGTCTTTTACCAGTTTGACCACTTCATACCTATATGAGATTTTCTTTTTAACTACTTTAGTTACATGAAATACTAAGGATTATGGGAAGAAGTTAAGTGAGAATTAGCTTCATGGATAACTTCCCTTTGCATCCTATTTCTAGTGTCTCCAAGTTTCTTTAGTGTGCATCTGGCCATACTGATAGCAACTGATAAGTCAGTAAATATGACTTTTGCGTTATTACTGGGATTGATCTGACAGCTGGATTCTCTTAGGACTCTTGACCTGAACTGTTTTTACCTTTTCTTTGTCTACTGGTCAAGATATGACTATCAAAGGTTTGACAATCCTCTGCAACACATATTGGGCCTCTGTGATTTATTGGGTCTTAAGAAGGCTGGAAGCCAATGAGAAAAAACAAAGATTCTGTTTAGGAAGCCCAAGGGTGACTCAAGACTGAGGAAGGAGAGTTGTATCATGATGATCTTCATTCTTTCAAGTCAAGAGATTAATTGGAAAATTTGAAATAGGAACATCTGGCTTTATAAGGTGCAATCAACTTCTGAATTTAAAAAGTATTTCTTAATCTTGGCACTTTTCAACATTTCATATCCACTTTCATTAATCATCACTTGGATCTTTATTCAGTCCTTAATGATCATAAAAAGGCTTCTCATGGAGTTGCATTGTATGAAGGTAACTCTAATGTAAAATTGAACTTTTTCCAGCATTGCAAAGGCAAGACAAAGATTTCATGTTTCAAAAGACATTTTTAAAACAAAGACCTTTTTTTTCAATCTTTCAGACACCACAATGTACTTGACAAAAAAAGTCAAAGGGTGAATTATTTTTATCCATCTAGATGAATAACTCTAAAATTAATCCATAGATTATTAAAATATTTTACAGATCAAGTATTTTTTCAAGGTTAAATAATATGGAACTTTTCTTCCTCTTCTTCCAAAACTCTCTCTTATGTAAGTTATTATTTCTTTGTTTTATAAATCAGAAATAAGTGATTGCAGTGAAGTTTCAACCTAAACCATTAGTTTAGTTCTAAATAGCTCATGAGTCCAAATTTGAAGAGTGGTAATTTACTGTTCTAAAAATAAAAACCTGCTTTTTGTAATTCATTTGGCTGCAGTTCTGAGATATGGAAACAACAATTAATATAATATCAAACTTGTGAGTGTCCTCATTCTCGGATACATAAAATGTTCAGTCCGTCTATTAATATTACAGGGACCGACCATAAGAATTAAGTCTTTTACTAACCTTGTAACCACTTAAATCTTGGATTATATATTACCCTTAAAATTCTAGTAGAGTGTTAGATTTTCTCAAAGGAGCTTGCTTTAGGAAGAGACTTTCTTCTTTTATCTTTAAAGATTGAATTATGACCATTTAATTTCTCATTGGAATGATGTGTTCTGTCTTAGGACTGGACATTGGATTGTGGCAATACAGAAGTGTGACTCAATTCTCCTCTTTTGTTTTCTTCATTTTTATGCTTGTTTTATTTCCAAGTTAATCTTTCTCTTCCTGTGTTATTTTTGTTTTAATCATTTGAAGTCTCATCTGGGAAACTGCTTATTTTGATATTGTAATTACCTTTCAAATTAGTCTCTTTTCTGAAGCTAATCTATCTCACAAGATGGACAATTCCTTAATTATGTAGGGAATTAATGACTTGAGCACACACAAGAGCAGCCCTAATGCAACGCACCAGCAGTTTGAGTTTCACACATACAATTAAATGAAAAACTCACATTAAAGTTCTATAGCTTCTGTCACAAAGATGTCTCATTTAGTCTTTTTCCGAAATACAGATATACTGATATTATAACTGTTGGTACAGTAGAAATGTAAGCTACAATTCAAATTTCAGGGAAATCACAGCTCTTAAAATGATTATTTTATGTTGGAAATACTTCACAGAAGCAAAATTTATAGGCAATTATCCATTTTCTTGACCTTAGTTGTTATCCAAAGATAACTGAATATGTCTATTAGCATTTAATATTTATGTGATATCTTAAAAAAAAATTAAATCCTGATTACTAAGTTTAGACAGCAATAGATTTTGTAAGAAACATGAGAAGCTGATGGAGCATTTTTTGCTTTTTGACAATATAGGTCAGAGCAGTGTCCTTGCTCTGAAATGATTTAATATAATTTGGATATAAAATTTCCAGGAAAAAAAAGAAGCCCAGTAACCAAAGCTGTCATGCAACAGACCCTCATATCTATAATGAATGTCATTAAGACCCATTAAACTCATCTGTGACTTTAAAAAAATAGTAATATGCCTAGTCCTACAAAATACTTTTTTAGTGCTTGGCCAAAGAATTAGGTTAGCATCTGAACTTCAATGTAAACGTCACACAAACTGATTTGATGGAATAAGAGGGATATGGTAATAATTAAATTCTCCAAGATCTTTCAAATCAAATAATATATTAAATATATTAATATTGAGTTGGCATCAGCTTTACTTCTCTAGTGTGCAACTGGTTGTTTCTAAACAGATCTAGATTTATTAAATGAGAGACCTGAGTTTTAATCTTGCGCCCTTAAATCTGCATTGTGTGGTGGATCCTTTGCAAAACATTTTTATTATGAAGCTTGCTATGTGAGGTGCTGCTTTATGGAATGAAGGCAGTCATGAAGAAAAAAGGAAAGGATCCCAGATATCTTTGCTAATATGTTGCATACAAATACAGGAGACACAATAAGCTGTTAAGTGCTTGCTACTTCAAATTGGTGTTTAATACAAATAATGCCTAATTTAAGGATAATTTAACCAAACCAGATCAGCCATTGATCAGGTACTGTTTTATTGGGTATGTCTTTCCTCTCCTTTCAAGGAACAGGTGGCTACTCTCTTTTTCAGTTATTAAATTTATTAAGTATTAAGCCCCAGTAGGACATACATGAACATGCATAGGCCTTATCAAAATGTGTGATAATTTTCCCTTTTTTAACAAAGCTTTTTATACACTTTTATTCCAACATGCAAAAAATACCAATAAGAAATAATCCACACAGATCCATTTTGCATCAAAACAAGCACTTAGGATTTTGTAGTGCATATATATGAGTAATGAGATCTATGTATATACTAATTCATGATTGAATGTCAATCTTTTTTAGCCTAAGGCTTTGGTAGAATTAGAGTGGGTTTCATCACTGCTTATAGGTGTGGTATCAACCTCCTTTATTTTTTATTTTTTTTTAATTAATTCCTTTTCTGTGAATCTGGCATATGAGGAAATGTAGAAACTATATGTTTAACTAAGAAGTTTTGGGAAATCTTTGCTGTATATTTTAAGAAAAGCAAAACATTTTTCTCTTTGGAATATTTCTGGACAAATTTAATGCCTAAATTAAGGCCTGCATTACATCATAATAATCAGCATATTGACAATTGTGACAATCAGTGAAAATATACTTGTAAGAAATGTAGTTTTAGATGACTTTTAGAAATTAAAGCTAGTCTGCTACATGAACAAGACAGAATTTTTTTAATTACGTTCCAAGATTATAGCTATCTGACAGTGTACATTTCAAATGTCAAACTGTATATTGTTCATTTTCTGTAAGAAATAGAAAATGTGCAATATGCTATTAAAAAAAGAAAACACACCAACCCTGCATTTTACTTTGCAACATAAGATAGGAATTATGTTCTAGAATTCTGAGGGCAAATAAAATACTAATTGACTTCACTGGATCAGAATAAGCCTAAAACAGGTAATTTTTTTTTTTTAATTACTACCTAGTGTATAAAGGAAGGGAATGGAGGCATGTTGTAATGAAGGTCAAGAAGAATGAAATTTTGTTTCTCAAAGATGTTAGTCCCTTATTCCTTCTGTAAACTGTGGTTTACACACAAATTAAATGCATAGATGGGAATATCTACATGCTCAGCATTACGCTTCTCTTAATCCCTTGTTTAGCAACAAAGGTACATTGTTTCAGTAAGCACTTTTTTTTTTCAAATACATTTGGCAGTAGATAACAGTCAATGCTCTTGTCTTCACATAGTAGTAAGATACTTTAAATCTCTGGTTCACAGCCAAGATTCTCCATGAACATTTCTAAGAGTTTATGAAAGACAGCTGCAGAAGGGAAGCCTACTCTCTGTTGACTGAAATTTGCTATGCAGGATTCTGTGCAGCTTGAGAGGGAAGTACATCTTTTGAAGTATAAAGGAGCATGACACAGCTGTGTTTCCTTTATGGAAGCCATGGTGTTTTACTTTGAATTTTAGGAAAATATTGTAGATGATGCAGCATAACTATGTTTGGAATAGTAGCTGACACAGAAGTAGGTTGGAGTGCCAAAGTATTATTGCAAAGGTGAACAGCTTCATAACTTACTGAGAAGATAAATTAACATGAGAAAAAGGACAATAATATCAACAGAATCAATTTTGTCAGTTTGCAAATCTACTTTCTGGGAAGAATCCTACAGAACACACAAACTGTAAAAATCGGATTGTAGAAACTGTGAATTTAATTAGAGGTCAGCATAGATGTAAGCATAAATATATTAATACATACTTGACTTGATAGGTAAACTAGATTTTTAGCTATTTTAGAAACAAAACTGGTCTTTTATTGCAAACATATTTAAATGTCCAGAGTGATATTTTCTCATGCCTTGGACAAGAAACTTGCAACTTGTTTTTCACATGGTTTTGTGATTACTGAAGAGAAACCTTCTTATAGGCAGAATATATGAGTCAAAATATGCGTTTTACAGCCTTATTTTATTTCAATTTTTTCGTAAGATGTCTTTCAGTAATAGGTTTATTCTAAAATATGCAAACAGTGAAAGATTGTTGCCGATCTCTCTATATAGTCTAACAACTATTTTTAGAGTGAGAATTTAAATAAAATAACTATTTCCCCTTGCATCATTAGGTAATATTATTACAGAGAGAAATAGCTGTATGAAAAGAATACCCTAACCTCTACCTTCCAAAAAACAAGTCTCAAATTGAAATATTCATTTATACCTGTAACAAGAAATTTATAGCAACTAAAGCCACTTTATGGCTGTTAGAAAGTGTGTTTCATTATAAAATTCACAATGAAAATGCAGAAATATGACCTTTTTTTAATTGAAAGGTGTAGGCTTCTTCCTCTCACACTTTAAACATATTCCAGTGCAGTTCTGACTTCAACTGGTACAGAGCAATGTGCATTCACCACATCCTGTGGCAATCTAGTAGCACTACATTTTTGTTAGGTTGGGTTTTTTCTTTAACTTCATCATCTGGATTTCTGGAATCTAGAATTTGAAGTCAATTTCATAAGCTTAAAAAACGTAGGTTCTATGTGTCATTCAACTGAAATGAATTGTGTGAGCTAATGTGTCTCCACAGTATAAAAACATTCTTTTACAAGTATGTGAAGGAGTTTTAATAGCCCGTGATGTCAGTCAAGCCTTTTGTCATTTTTATCAGTGCCTGAGGGAACAAAGGTGCTAGTGCAGTTTCAGAAATTTGGAAAGTTGTCTTAAACATGTTTTGTTTTGAGTTAGAGTGGGTGGGAAAAGAAAAGAACTCTCAACTGTTATTATTTCAAAAATCTTCCTCACAGAATAGTACCTATACAAACATTTATTTATTTAAGTAAAGTTTGGGGGTTTATTCCACTTAAAAAGGTCACCTTAGAATTTACTGATTTATTATTAATAGAGTTTTTCTCAAAGTAAAATAGTAATCCTTGATGTCTGAACATAAAATGACATGTTTGTTGGCTAGTATTTTATTTTAACTACAGGAAGAGTTCTGTTTATAACTAAATGGAGGGGCATAGGTAAGTATGTTGACATTCTGAAGATGTGACTTATCTTTCTGGTTGTGGTGAGAAACATATAATGAATTACTTGATGGAAGAATTCCTATCTAAAATTTATTCACCTTCTTTATAACATGTCGTCTCATTTAAAAATAAAATAACAAAAGAAAAACCCCACAAAAAAGAACTTACATTCAGTTTTTCTTAAGCCAGTCAAGAGGGCTACAGTAATTGGAGCAATATCCAAATGGTAAAATAACAAGAAGAAAACCAAACCAATAAAATTCTCTGTGGTTTTGTATACTGGATCATATTTAATATTTTTTTCATAGAACCCATAGGTGCTGTAGTTTGGATTTGTGACTAAACACAGGTTGATAGCACTACAATGTACTGGCTGCCTCTGAGCCATGCTTGCACAGCATCAAGGTTTTCTTTCCCCCTGCTCTGTCCCTACAGTGAGTAAACCAGGCATAGGCAGGATACTGGGAAAGGGAAAAAACTAAACAACAAACCTAAATAGACCAAAAGGATATTTCATACAATATAGCTTTGTGGTCAGTAATAAAAAAAATTAGAGGTGTTGAAAGATAGCTGTTAATCATTGGAGACCGTTTTTATTGATCTATTTGTGTAATGTGGGGAATCATTGCTTTTGTATCACTTCCTTTTTTTCTCAACTCTTCACTTATTAAACTGTATTTTGAAGAGTTTTTCTTGCTTTGCTCTTCCTGTTCTCTCCCTGTACTATTGTTTGGGGTAGGGAAGGGAGGGAGTGAGCAGCTGTGTGGTGTTTGCTAACTGGGTTGAATCCACTAGAATTCCCTACTCTTCTTGTACACCTAATAATAAATTTTCAAATTCACACAAGTGATGAAATATTTTTTTTCAATCTTTATACCCTGAATATAGAAAATTACTTACTCTTGAAAAGTAGATGTCTGTTTTATCATTTTAGATAGTGATTTGCATAACCTAAGTTCTTTTCTTCCATATCTTGAATGTGAAAGTCACAAGATGCAAACCTTTCCCTGGCGCCCAAACCAATGTTCCATCTAGGCAATTATCTGACCTTTGTAGACACAAATTCTTTCTGAGTGCCATGTACTTCCAACTTTACAGTGCTGTGTCTGACCAATAATCTGGTTGTGTAGTTTCTGGCTTAGCAGTGATTTGTATCCAATCACTTGGTTAGGAATAGTGTACAATTTTGTCTGTTCATGCTTGTTAAAATCTACTAACCAATAAATAAAAATTCCCATAGAGGGCATGTCAATGAATACTTGTTTGAATATAAAAGCTTTCCTGATAATATTGAAATCTTTTATTAATATTTTTTATTTATTTGTTTTAATTCAGGCTCTCTGGAATGAATATACCTCCTCCAGTTATAAGCAACAAAAACTGGCTCAGACTACATTTTGTAACAGACAGCAATCACCGATACCGTGGATTTAGTGCCCACTACCAAGGTACATTTAAAGAAATAAATTTTAATGTGACTGTATTTGTTAGAAAAAATAGTGCCTGAAATTGTAGGTAATGGGAAGGGCCACTTAAAAAACCCCCAACTCATAAAAGTATAGTTTGTTTTTCAACCTGCTATATCAAATTACAATCTGTTAGAATATGGGAAGTCTATTATCTAGTGTATCTAAATTCATTTACAAAAAATATTACAGGAGATACCTGCTTTATTTTAACCTGTGCAAGTACTTAATTTGTAAAGTGGTCCTAGTATTCTAAAAAATGCTGTGGAGAGCATGTAAGAGAGAATGTCTTTATCATTAAATTATGTGATTGACTATAGTTGTATGTCATATTTGTAAAGCAGAGAGTAAGTTTCTGTTTACTAAAATAGCATTTAATCACTATAACTTTTTACTATGTTTTAGAATGTTTTGCATTATTAAAGGTTTAATTAACCAGAAAGATTCTTACCCACTGTTTTTATGAACAAGTATTTATTTTGAATAAGTGTGAAAGCATCATAAACATAATCAAACATAATTTTGGGTCTGTCATTGAATTGAAACAAGGTCATTCTAATGATGAAATGTTAATGAAAACTGAATGTCAGTAGTGTATGGTAATAACATAAATAATATTTTTCAATATCCACAGTGTATCAATGAATCTTCAGGGAACAATAACCCCTTTTAGCGTTATTGTGCTTTTTCCTTTTATCTGATGGATAAAACGAATAATGGTATTCCTATCAAGATCTAGTTCAGGAATTTCTTTTACAGTTTCTTATAGAAAATCTAGCATAGGAGGAGATTAGTTACATAAAATTTTTCAGAATCTGATAAAATTAGTCGAGTAATGCTAAAATTGCAATTAAGAAAAGCCTATGACTAATATTTTTAATTTGATCTTTGATAATAGAAAATTATACAATTCTGTATGACTGCCTCAGATAGCATATTCCATACAAGAACAGAAAAAATTGATTACTGTTTTCAGCAGGTATTGTATATCTTTATTTGAACTTCCTGAGTTCATAGATATTCTGGAATATGTAATCTGAATGAATTTATATGAAAGGAGCTTTCTTAATGTGGCCTCAGGGCTGCTTTAATGGTCTCTGAAAAACACTGACTCATTTTTGCTAAATATCTTTCATACCACATATGATAAACCACACTCTTTACTAAGAAGTTGGTAGTTTAAGGGACTGTAAAAATATAGAAAGTAGGAATTCTCTCTAATAAATCTACCTCACAATTGAGAAACCGTGTGATAACTGTTTTGGTGGTTTTAGTGAAATGTTTTGGATTTTTGAGCTGCGTCTTTCGGACTAGTGAGAAAAATGAGACAAAGTATGTCTCATGGAAAACATGCATGCATTCCTACCTAAAATGTGAGACAATAGGTAATGAAAGAGAGCAGGCTTGTGTTTATTTTTAAAAATGTGTTTTATCCAAGACCCATAAAATGTGTGAGTTGGTAGGTGTGGGAGATTTGAATATGCTGTGTGTCTTCTATTTCTCCTTGCTGTCAAAAATGCAGTGATTAAATAATGGTGTTTTCACTATTTTGGCTCGCTCATTTAATTTTTAATGTTGTATTGCTGAATGTATGTTAAAGTGTCACTAAATACAAAGCTGTTAAATGCTGCATCAGCCCACTATACTTAAAATGAAGAAAATGTCTTTTGCAACTCTAAAATAATTGTAGGTGGTAAAAGAATGCAGCATGTAAAGGAATTACATATGCATACTCAAGTCTATATGATCAATAAAAATAATGATAATAGAAAATAGAAAACCACATGGTCGGATAATATGGGACGTGTAGTTTCTGGTAGGTTAATGGTAGACTAAAGGAGAGAGTGTGAGGAAATTAAATAATTATCATGGAATGGTTTCGGTTGGAAGGGATGTTAAAGATCATTTAGTTCCAACCTTTGTGCCATGATCAGGGTAACTTCCACTATACCAGGCTGCTCAAACTCTACCATGAACACTTCTAGGAATGGGATATATTAAAAGCATTCCTACATTTAGAAAATAAGCATTAAATGTATAGCAAAAAATATTTCAGTTTTTTGAGAATTGTAACCTTAAATTTTTCAGTTAGAGATAACTTTAAGCCTTTTTGTAATGACAATTTTCAAAATTTAATTTCACTTATTTTCTGATGTGAGTTTTTTGAAAACCAGATAACTAACAAATATTTTAAAAGTATTGTAAAAACCATGTAGTACAAGTGATTGTTTTTATTTTCAAGAGTTTATTTCTGCATTACTTTTGAGGAGTCTGCTAATTCTTTAAATAGCTTGTTTTATCAGAGTGCTACACATTACTAACTCTGTTAAAACCTCAGTCCTTCCCCGCTTAATTGATGTAGATTGACTGTAAATTCTTTTTGAATTCCCTTCCTGAAAGATAATATTTGCCACATAGTACCACTATAACCAGAATTACTAATTTCTTAGTGCTTCTTCTAGATTAATTTTCTTTAGCCTTTCGTTACATATTTTTAGGACCGGGACTTCAAATTCTGAACTTCAGAGCACTGCATAAATTTAGTCTGTCACTGCGTGGCACTGCAGCACCCTTTTCAGCTAATCACTCCCTTAGTTTACTGATTTTGTCTGCACTAGTGAACATTTTGTTAGTGGTTTTGGGTCATGGTTTAACCCTAAGCAGCAATGAAGCCCTCTCACCACCACTCACTCACTCCAAGCTCAGAGTACAACTGGGAGAAAATAGGAAGAACAAGACCGAAAAGTTTCATGGTTGAAATGAAGATATAGAAAACCACTCATCAGCCACCATCCTGGACAAAATGGCCTTATTATAAAACCTTCAATGACTGTTTTGGGTGTTGGAAAACAAAGACAAATAGCAAAGAAATGATGAAAAATACCCTTACTCCCCTGTTGTGAAAGCTTAGCTTCATTCCAAACACTCCCCCTTCCTCTATTCCACCACAGATTACTCTGTCTCTTTGATATGTGATAGCCAGTGCAGGCTTTTCAGGTCAAAGTGCAGGAGTTAATTTCTGCTGTTCCTCTTTTCTTACTCTTTTCTTCTGCCATGTCTTCCCTCTTACTCATTTCTTCTGCCTTGATGGGCATTGACCAAGGGCCATTGTCTCTTAGGGGAGGAACCTGCTCCAGTGTAGGTTATCCATGGACTGCAATCCTTTTGAGGGTGTCACTAGCTCTGGAATGGAGCAGGCAGCTGATGTGAAAGATGATATGTTCATCCCTATACTCCTCTGCCATCAAATCCCTGGCATTTATTCTAATTACAGTCTTATTCCCTTCTTTTCTCTTAATTTTATGAAAACCGTTTTTTAAGATTCTTTTTCATAAGGCAGCCTCAAATGGCTGAGCTTCTGTGTAATACCTAAAGCTATTGTGGCCTAGATATCTGAAGACTAAAAGAGATGCACTGCAGAGTCAACAAATAGTTGC
>VZTB01007619.1:74242-102568 GCA_013397245.1 Thryothorus ludovicianus
AACCACAGCAAAAAAAAAAAAATAGAAAACCCAGAGTATTATGTCATTTTTTGTAAACACACTTTCAATGTAATTAAACATATTTTCCTAATTTTATTTTAAAGACCTTGCAAATAGGCATGGGCCTTTAAGGCCTTTAAAGTTTTTTAAAATCGACTTATACAGAAAAAATTAAATCTGATGAGGTACTTGAAACTGTGGGAAATTCTCATCTTCATTGAAGTACACAGTCATGTGAGTTATGTGTATTTCTTTTGATAGGCAATTTTATTAATGAAAGGTATTCATTTATACAATATTTAAAAGACACTGGTAAACAGTAAGCAGTGGGTTTAGAAGAGAAATTTCAATAAGAAATTCCAAGTAAAGGAGAATCAAAATGTTTCCCTACCTAGGTTGTGGTGTCATAACCCACTTATTCTTTCTTGTCTGGTCATCTGTATTTCAGCACCTCTTTCAATTAACTGAGAGTTCCTTGCCTTGATGTTTTCTCTTCTTGTTGCTTTGTTTAAACTCTTTGGCTGAAGTAGAACAAAAGCTTCTTTGGATCTACTTGAAACAGCTGCTTCACTGATTCTTGGCGCCAGTAATCCTCTTTTGCTGTTTCTAAAATTAGTTGTGCTTTTTTTCTCCTTCCATTTGCAGTTCCTTTTGGTTGCTGCTTTCTTTCGGTTACTTTTTGCACTCCATCATTTATGAATGAATCCATAATATTATCTAAGTGGACAGAAGGGATTAAGCTAGCTTCACAGCATCTGGTCTTACTGACTGACATACACAAATTTCAATCTTTATATCGAGCATACCCAGATTCGGAAAAGACTTTCAGAGAAAAAAATTCTTCATTTTCTGATAGTTAGACATTAATTTAAGCATCTATAACTTTTCTATCTTTTTATATTCAACATCCTTTTCCTCTCACACTCTACCTTAGTCCTCCCTTAAAGCTCAGGAAGGTTTCAACAGTAGCCCCAGAATTGCTAATCATTTCACTTATGAAATCCATTTCTCAACTGATTTTATTTCCTTCCCTTGTTTGTTTGCCTCTATTTGAGCCATGTGCAAACTCATGCTTCCACTTTGAGCAAAATAGTATCAAATATGTAAATTGAGTACACAAACACATTTGCCATCCATTAAAAATCTTTTGTTCATAGGAACATAGAAAGGAAGCTATGAAATATATCTATGAGCATTTCAGAATAGAATAAAATTTAGTTGTCCTGCTCATTTAAATCCATGCAAATGGCTTCCCTCCTTCATACTTGACAGCCAACTATGTGCAGCTGAGGTTGGATAAATGTGAGCACCTTGAATGTGGGATTAATTACGAAGAAAAGATGTTGAAAAGTTTCTTGTTGCTCTGCTTGATTTTCTATTGTTACTTTCTTTTTCTTTCTGTCATTTTGTTTATGAATAGAAATGCAACTTCACTCATAAATTATTTATGGAGTTAGCTTTTCTTAATTTTTTTCTTAGTTTTGCTTTCAGAAAGAATGCAAAGCAATTGCCAATCAGGTAAAGAACAATAGTGCTAAGCTGCCTTACAACATCATGGCTAGAGCTGCCAGAAGGGGAAACTGTCTTTATCGCTTTTTTCACAACATTAGGCAATTTAATCAGATTTTGTCATTCATTTCTTATCTCAAAAGCTATTGCAACAAACAGTACACTGTACTACTGCTGAAAGACTAGCAGCTGTAACAGACACATAGGTAAGATTTGTGTTTAGACACCTATAGGTGTCTGCATACCCATTAAAGCTGGAGAGGTGTGGAGCACTGTACTGGTATATATGTGCACTGATGCATCACTGAAATCACCCAGGATGCCCAACATATTTCTGTAGCAGTGGCAGAAGTGCAGAAGTTCTTTGGGGAGACAAACCAAGGTGTTTGCAAGACATATGTTATGAAGTTACAAAATTTCTCCAATTCAGATTATGTGTGGGTAACTGAGCCTTCCCCATACCTTGCAAATCCTGCCAGTGTGGGTTGCAGAGTGGTTCAGATGACCACATGGTAGCTGCTGGATTGAGGTGTTCTAGACTAGAAGAGACATCTGCATGGTGCTGGCAAGTCAGGACTTACAGGAGATCACATGGTGTGTTTACATGGTGTGTTTACACCTAAACACTAAGCAGATGTTTGCTCCCAACAAGACAGTGGAGAGCCAGAACTAAGGCAAAACTCATGGATTGAGATAAAGACACAATAAAAAAGGATGGGAAAGTAGTAATTATGATAATAGAACATACAAAATTGGTGATGCACAAAGCAACTCATCACCTGCCGAACAATTTCCTTCCAATCCCTGAGCAGCAGTTGCCACCTCCCAGACAAGTTGACACATCCCCTATTCAGCATGATGTCATAGGATGTGGAATATTCCTTTGGCTGTAGGGGTCAGCTCTCCCAGCTGTGTTCTTTTTCAGCTTCTTGTGCACCCTCAGCCTCCTTGCTGGCAGAGCAGCAAAAGTTGAAAAGTCCTTGACTCATGGTGAACATTGCCCAGCAAGAACTGAAACATCAGTGTGCTATTCTCATCCTAAATCCAAAACATGGCACACAGCAACTAGGAAGAAAATTCACTCTATCCTAGCAAGAACCAGGACACCGTGCCATTCTGGCATAGAAACTGGAAGATGGGAAGGAAGAAACACATATAGGCATCTGTTATAGCCTGTCTTAGACGTGTGCTTTAAAATTAATTAAAACATTATAGTCCATCAACTACTATGACTAGATTTGCATTTATTCTAATAGTTTTTATGCCTAGTGGAACTGCAGACACACTGATGTAGGTTTTTAATCTCAGTTTGCATTTGCTAATCACTTACAGAAATGTTGTTTTTTAGTACCAGAACATTCAAGGGCTTGAGATTCCCTAGGAGAAAGAAAGGTACTGCATCACTTGAGTCACATTTGTAGAAGTCTGCAACTTTGACAAGGGCTATATCTTCTGCTTGGGCCAGTGCAAATAAGTTGCTGATTTCATTGATAATATACTCGACAGATTACAGATATTTAATTTTTCTTTTTTTTTTAAAGACAGATAGTTATCAGAATTGTGAATCTGTGACTTTTAAGACCTTGTACTTCTTTTGTCAAAATAGACCAGATGGCTACCTGATTTTGCAATGGATGGAGGAGAAATTTCTTCATAGACTGAAATTATCAGAACTCCCAAGTATTTTATTGCTTTTTTTTTTTTTACCTTCAAGCATAACAAGAGCTTAAATTGCATACATCACCATATAAGTGAATGTTTTAGTGGATTTTCATACTCCCAGATCTTTCAGCTCCACTTTATCTCATACTGAGATATGTTTTCTAAACAGATAATTTTTCAGCTTTTCACCCTTGAGATGTCTTCTATTCACAATTATACACCCACACAATTGCAGTGCACAGAATGATATTGACTTTTTTGAAGTCAAGTTGTACAGGAGAAACAAAGTTGCGTTTTGTTGACCATCTCCAAATGTAAAGAACTTATTTTTAGAACTCCGCAACGATAAGTTTGCATAGCACCACTATTGGCAGTTAGTTCTGATATTCTGAATGGATCCAGAGAAATTTAATTTTAAAATATTGATTCAGTTGTTTTTCTTTACTTCAAGTAAAATCATATTTCATATAAAAATGTCAATAAAACTAACGTTAAATATTAAGACGTTAGTTTGCGCTGATGTTAATTTGATAGTGAGAAATTTACTTCTGGAACAAGCATAAATGATGCAGTACAGAGTTGTCCTTTCCATTTATAATGATTCAATGGATGTATCTTCTTAATTTGATATTTCCCATACAGAAAAACATATGATATTTTAAGGACATTCAAAAATTTTATATATCATTTGCTATTCTACCTACTCTTCTTTATGATATTATAATACTTTATGTACTACTGACTGTAAATAATTCCAGCTCCCCTGCAAAAGAAAAGAAATAAGTACTCTTTATTTCAATTTAGGTAACACTTAGAAAGCATTTTCTTTACTTGAGTCACTTTACTTGAAAGCTCAGGAATTTATATATTGAAATTAAATATAAGATTGCAAGCAAATAGAAAAAAATAGGAAAATATTATATTGAAACTATAAAATCCATAGGTAACGTGAAGAATCCTTGTTTCTGGAAGGGAAAAGAATTATTTAAACCTCAGTGTGGTTTTACTGATCTTGTTCATATATATATATATACACACACATGCATATATATATGTATATATACATATACCTATATCAATATATGAAAAAATGTTTTAAATATTTTAAAATGTATATAATATTTATATTTAGATTTTACCTATATTAATGCATATATATATATATGCCTATATATATTTAATAAATCTATTAAAACATTTCATCTAAGGGAATACACTAATTCAAGGAAAATTAACTAGGAAAATAAATTTTCTATAGCTGTTGAAAAATTCTGTTGATAGTACATAAACTCTAGACTGTACAGGACCTTCAAAATACTTCATTTTGATTAAGTCAAAACATTAATACATTAACCTATACATCTGAATGCTTCATAGCCTCCAAACAGCGTAGTATACTGCACTGACAATCTGTTCCTGTCAGGATGATAAAATAATTGAAAGAAAAAGCTGGAATAAAACATTTGTTTACATTCAGAATATTTAGTGGTGAGATTAAATGTTGGAACATTTTGTTACCTCTTGGAAAATTTTTGAAATGCATAGGTCCTCATAATATACTTGGGATTTTTTTTTTATTAAACTATTTATATTTTTCAGCTGTGAAGATTATTTATTATGAATTATTATCAATAATTGAATGAAATAAACCATTCCAGTTAGTTTATTAATAGTTTTGACCATATAAAGTTTACTGTACATTAAAGAAAACAAATCTGACGTGGTCTAACTTTAGAAATCAGATTTTAAATGGTACAATTAATAGTGTCACTGACATCAGATGCATTGGATTCATTTCTGCTGGAAGATTTACTCCCATTTCCTTCTCTTCTTCATCTCTCACTCAGCATTTTCAATATTTTTTTTTAGTTCTAGGAGGTATTTTACATTTTGGAGGGGTAATTTTCTACCATTAGAGGACACACACACAAAGATACACACACACAAAGAAATAATTTTAATAAGAAAACAGGGAGATGAAGATAACTAGATAATGAAGTAACTGAATATGTTTTTTTTTTTGTCTACCCTCACACTCAAATTTTCCCATGTACTTTCTAATTAAATGACATCAATTATTATGCAGAAATATCTTTCTCTATAAAGAGAAAACTGGGTATTGTTTGTTATTTAGTTACTGAGAACACTTGCATTTGTGAGATACACCATATCCTCATATCCTTAAGGTTGTAAAGGTGGAGTAGTTATGTAGTGTTAATTTTGAAATTGTGAACTGGCTAGGTTTATGCTGAGGCACAAAATATATGAAATATAGTTGTTGTGTTCTTTAAATGTTTCTCCCTGATCTATTACTTGTAAAAACTAATCACACCATATGCATGAAGTCTGAATAATAGGCTGGATAACTTCCTGCATAAAGATAAGAGTGTCATTATTTTTCCAATAGAAAAAATAAATCCAAAATTCTGCTTTGAAATATGAATATGGAAGTGACCCATGCAAGATATTGTGGAAGAAGTTATTTCTTAGTGTTAAATGAAATGCTACACTTTTTACTCCTTCCCAGTATAGATAAGGTTGAGGATATTTAGTATTACTCTTCAGGATTAAGTCTAAGGTTATCTATTTTGTGAAGTAAAAGTACCTTTTGCAAAGCGGTTGCCAGTAAATAAGTATTTAAGTCTATTTAATTAATAGCTAATATTTTAATAAATGCTATTTCAAGTAAGAAATGAAATTTTCTGAATTACCTTTTTAATTCCAAGTTACACATTCTCCACTTTAGTTCCAGTCAATGGATCTCTTTATACTTTAAAACATCGGCTGCTTTATTTGTGTACAATATCAGTAGCAGTATGAGAGAGCTGAAAGAAATTTTTTTTTCCCCATTCAAGCACAGAAGCGCCAGGAAATTATTAAATATACATCTCTGTTCAACAGTGTTTTCACTTAAATGCAGCTGAGGCAATAAACCTCATTGCATATGAATGTTATTCTGTGGAATTTGTTAAAGAGCAAAATCACTAAATAATACCAAAAATATTTGCAGTTATGTAATTTCTTAGATTTCCATTATGTGAAATTTCAGTACCATTCATATTTAAAAGAAAATAGTAAAATAATAAAAGTCCCCTGGGAACCATCATGGTCAAACCTTCTAAGTCCACCTGAAAAATGTCAGAACAAACATAGAATATCAGTATGAATACTAAAGTGTTTCTACCATTGTTGTTGTATTGTGTGTTTCTTTCTAATGTACTTACTTGCATTGTTGTATAGATGCCAAAATTCATATTATTTTCAGTCTGGATCCTGGGTTAATATGAGCATTGTTGATAGCTTTCAGAAAATGAAATTTTCTGAATATGTAGAAGACAGACAGCCAATTAAAGTGGTTAGAGTGGAGAGTGAGGGATTGTGAAAGAAAGATTTAGATGACAAGATGGATAGTAATAAGGAGATGGAACCTGAAGGGATTCTGTTGAATATTTATGACTTGTCATAATTCTTGACATACCCTGGTTAGAATCTAGTCTGTGCTAGCTGGATTGAACAGTCAGCCAGGCCAAATCTCTTTTCCAGGCTGAATTCTTTCAGCTTTTCTTCATAGGAGAGGTGCTCTGTCTATCTAATCATCTTCATGTCCCTCCTCTGGACCTTCTGTAACAGATGTATGTTCTTCCTGTGCTAAGGCCCCAGATGTGGATGCAGCACTCCAGGCAGGATCTCACAAGGGCAGAGTAGAGGAGCAAAATCCCTTCCCTAGCCCTGCTGCCCACACTGCTTTTGATGCAGCCCTGGATACGATTGGCATCCAGGCTACAAGTGCACATTGCAAGCGCACATTCATGTCCAGGCTCTCATCCACCAGCACTCCAGGTCCTTGGCAGGGCTGCTCTCAATCCATTCATCTTCCAGGCTGTATTGACCCCAGGGGTTGCCCCGAGCCAGGTACAGCAGCTTGCACTTGGCCTTGTTCAATTTAATGAAGTTCTCATAGACCATTCTCAGGCTTGTGCAGGTCTCTATGAATGGCAACCCACCCCTCTGACATGTAAACCACAGGACTTGGCTTCTTCTAGTCCTCAAACTGGCTGAGGGTGCACTCAATACCTCAGCTTGTATCATTGATGAAGACACTAAATAATACTGATCCCAATATGGACCCCTGAGGGAAACCACTTTTCTATCTATGTCTGTCAGAACACTAAACTGTCCAAAACAGTGCCCTCTGGACACAACTGTTCAAGCAATTTTTCATCCATTGAACAATTCCCCCCCAGAATCCATTTCTCTTTACTTTAGACAGAAGGATGTTGTGGGGATCCACAAGGCTTTGCAGAAGTCCAAATAGATGACATATGCCGTTTGTTGATTGATGTAGTTGGTCCATTGTAGAAGGCCACTAGGTTGATTAGAGAGGACTTCCCCTTGGTGAAGCTGTGCTACTGTTCTGAATCATCTCCTTGTCCTCCACGTGCCTCAGCACAGCTTCTAGGAGGATTCTGTTCCATGGTTTTCCCAGGCACAGAGGTGACTAGTTGGTCATTCCCAGGATCCTTCTTTCTACCCTTTTTAAGTATAGGTAAAAATATTTCCCCTCTTCCAGTCACCTGAGACTTTCCCTGGCTGTCATGAATTTTCAAGTATCATGGACAGTCGTGTGGCAACTCTATCAGCAAATTCCCTCAGGATTCTGGGGTGCAACTTATCAGGTCCCATATGTATGTTCAGGTGGTCATGAACCTGAATTTCTCTGTGTAAGGGATTTTGGTCTTCCAGTCCCCATCTTGAAGCCCATCCACTCGAGAGTGTGGGAGAGGATTTGCAAGTGAAGACTGAGGGAAAAAGTTTGGAAATAGAATTATGGGATCTGTTGATCAGTACTATTGTCAGTAATATCAGCAAGCTCTTATGCTTTAATTTAGTCAGTATACCAAGAACACTCCATAGTCCTCAGGTCCATACTTAAAATGCTTAGGAAAACACACTTTCATGCTTTTTAACCTAAATACTAGGGAAAGAATAGAAGACAGAACAGAAAACATGCTGCTGTATAAATCAACCTTCACCTTGGCTCCAGTTGTTGCTCTGGCCTCTCTGCACTTCCAAAGGATATAGCAAAGTTGAAGAATGTCCAGAGAAAATAAAAATATCAAAAATATGGGTAAGTTTCTGATTGAAAAGTGATTATCTACATAAGACCTGTGGAAAAAGAATATATCTGTGGGAGGAGGGGAGATACATAGACCATAAAGTTACGAATCACAGGGATAGTAGAAATATTTATTAGGTCTCTTTTGGATGTCAGAGTTGAGGCACATGCTTCATAGTGACTTAAACGAAATTACCAGAAAGTTACCAGTGGAATATGGAACCAGGACTTTTGAGCCCTAATTCAGGGCAGCTGGAATCTAGGTAACACTTATCATTCTATTTTTCACAAATCTGGCAGAATTGCTTAGATAATGCTGGTTTAGTTTACAGTACTGCCTTTGTATACTATGAGATATAAAAATATCTGTGAAGAGAATCCTTGATTTGAAGGACATATATTCAAATTAAATCAGGCTGATTCAAATTCAAAAGGGAAGAGGTCTACTGACTTTGTGAAAGTAAAACAAACTGCTGCTTTTTCTATTTTTCATCACCTGAGATTACTTTTCCTTCTCTTCTCAGTTAATAGTAAACTTGAGATTAAAAGCCATAACTTTTAATTCCTGGTATATATGTGTATTAGTGTAACAGGCAGATAGCCTATACAGCTTTTTAATTGGAAATAAAAAAAATTCTTCATTTGTATACAGCATTGTTTTGGGTAGTTTGGCTTTTCATGAAAGATATATAGAACTTATATGTTTAAATAATATTTTTCCCTAGAAAGTTCTCAAACCCATAATTTAAACAAATTAGCGATAAAAATATAGTTTTGAAAGAAATTTCAATTATGATAATTTACCTTTTGTTTGTTGAAGTCATTTGAGCACACTCTTTTGACACTTAGAGCAAACTGGTCAGTACTACTTAAGCCAAGAATCATTCAAATTACCAATGACCCTAGTGAGAAATTCTGAATATTAACCATCCTTAAAGAAATTGAAAAAATAATAAAATGGATATCACAGAATAATGGAATTATGGAATGGTTTGGGTTTGAAGGGATCTTAAAGCTCATCTTTTTCCAAACCCCTGACATGGGCAGGGACACCCTTCACTTGACCCTGTTGCTCAGAGCCCCATCCAGCTTGGCCGTGTAATGTTGGAAGGGACCACACCGGAGTCATCTGACCCAACTCCCTGCACAAGCAGGATCCTCCTAAGTGCACGTTGCAGAGTATTGTGTCCAGAGGATTCCAGATGAATAACATATATTCATCCTTATACTGCTTGTGGAGGCCATCACAGTCATTTCTGAGTGCATAATTAATATTAAATATTAAATATTCCATGGTCTTAGTACAGAGGCAAAATGTCTCTTTTTTTACTCAACTTTGTACTCACTTTTTCTAGAATTAATGTGATGAGGGTTTTTTGTATATTTTGGTTGTTTTGTTTTATGTTGTTTTGTGGGGTTTTTTATACATTTTTGTTTTGGTTGGTTGGTTTTTGTTTACTTGTTGTTAGGGTTTTTTATTTATTATTTCCTAGGGGAACAAAGTTACATCTGAAAACTCTCATTCACTGCTATCCAGCAACTTTTTCTTGCATGTGAAAAAAGTTCCTTTGGAACTGTATGGAATCTCTCAGAAACTCTTGCTTCTGTAGATATGGTCATATCATTTAATTTAGGTAAATATCGAGTGATGACTGTAAAACTGCTGAGAGTTCTGAAAGTGGCCAAATTCTAAGATGCCTTTAAAATTCAACCATTCTGATGAAGTCTGAAATGTTCAGATATGATCAGCAACCAGCCATCTGAAAATTTGACATTTTTAAGTTCTATCAGTCAAGAAGTGTAAGAAAACAGCTGCCACTTCTGAAAAATCACAGAATCACAGAATTTCTAGGGTTGAAAAGAGACCTCTGGAGAACATCCAGTCCAACCCCTCTGCCAAAGCAGGGTCACTTAGAGCAGATTAGGCAGGCACACGTCCAGGTGGGTTTTGTATGTCTCCAGAGAAGGGAGACTCCATGACCTCTTTGGGCAGCCTGTCCCAGTGCTCTTCCACTCTCAGTGTAAAGTTCTTCCTCATGTTGATGTGAAACTTCTTGTGTTTAAGTTTATGTCTATTAGCCCTTGTGCCGTGGCTGGGTGTCACCAAAGAGAGTCTGGCACTGTCTTCTTGATACCCGCCTTTGAGATGCTTATATGTATTGATGAGATTCAGTCTTCTCTAAACTATAAACAGTTCCAGCTCCTACAGTCTTTCCTCATAAGAGACCCATCATCATCATTTTTGCCCTCCACTGTGCCCTCTTCAGTAGCTCCTTGTCTCTCTTGTGCCAAGGAGCCCAGAACTGGACACAACTCTCCAGATGTAGCTGCACTAAGGCCAAGTAGAGGGGAGGGGAGGATCACCTCTCTCGATCTGCTGATCACACTCTTCCTGCTGAATGGCAGCACAGCCTTCAGGTGTATCAGTCACTCCCCCAGTTTCATATAATCAGCAAAGTTGTTGAGGGAACATTCAATCCCTTCATCCAGGTCATTGAAAAACAAGTTCAATAAGATTGAACCCAGGATTGATCCCTGGGAATCATCATTGAGTACAGGCCTCCAACTGGATTCTACTCTGGTGACCACCACCCTCTGAGCTCTGCCATTCAGCCTGTTCTTGATCCATCTCACTTGTCCATTCATCTAACACACATTTCCTGAGTTTTCCTGCTAGGATATTATGTAAGATAGTGTCAAATTACCATGGTTTTGGATGTGCCAATACATTTTTTCCTGAAATTGTCTTTGTGAGCATTTCTCTATGAAACATAAAAGTGAGGAAAGATACTTGTAGTAACCGAGATTTCATGGATATTAGGAGCAATTTTGGCTATTGAACAAGAGCACTATCATTTTTATCATTGTATTGCAGTACAAAATTGCCTGAAATGCTCACTAAGGCAATGCATACATAATTCTTCTTAAAATTATTTTGAAATTTTAGTGTGTAAGCATTTACCTTAGGACATCTTGAAATTGTTGTCTAATGTATTGCTGGGGAGCTCTCACAGGGAAGATTTTCCTCAGGCAAAGCACTTGTTTTGCACTGGATGCCACTTCATAGCTTAAAAGTTCACTTACAGCCCACTAGATACTGACAGCACATAATGTTCTGCAGGAATAGCTTTATCTCAGTAAACTCTAAGTGGATTTTGAATCAGATTTTATACTGAAAAAACCTTTTTCCTTGCCAGGGAATTGTTTTCATCTCACTTAGGACCTGACCTTTCTTTAAAAGTATTATTTTTTAGTCTGTCCTGACCTTTTAGATAATAACAAAACATAAAAGATAATACAGTTTCATTTATAAATCATTCAACTCTGCTTTGCTTTATAATTAAGACTAATTCTACTTACAGGTTAACTTTATTTATTCTCAGTGAGAAATAAGGGGAAAAAAATCACTTCTTGTTAAATTTAATGCATTGCTTTTTCCAAAGGCATTGTATTTTTCACAGTGAATAAGAGACAAGCACAGGCCAACAGCTCCCTGGAGGCTGGCGAGCTCAGGGATCAGGGTTGAGGCTGGCAGTGCAGGGCTTTTCTGCCAGTGTTGGTCCCCCTGCCCCCAGGCAGGGAGTAGAGCAGGCTTTGGGCACATCTGGAGACAGACCAAACCCTGGGCATTGGACACCTCCATGGAAAAGAGGCCAAGGGCAGGCAGGGACATCAGCCCCATGGCTAGGTAGAGCAGGAATAGGAGAAAAGGAGAACAAGCACTTCTGCAGCATCGCTGGGGCAGGGACTCATGGCTTCAGCCTTGGGGCCCTGGACCATAGGCATGGGTGGGGAGAGGCCCCAGGAAGGCTGGCCAGTCCTGGTTAGACCCATCAGAGCCCCCAGAGTCCTGTCACTGGGGAGTGCCTCCGTGGGGTAGGGTACATGGAAAAATAGTGTATGTTTGACACACAGAACTTCAGACCAAAAATTGAGTTGTAATGTACTTATGCAATATTATGTTAGCCAGAGAATCTTGTTATAGCCAAAGGGGACACAACTTATTGTTATTCTAGTTGATGTTTTGATGATCTGATAGTCTGAACTATCAAGTATAGAAAAGCATCAATGATAACAATAAACTGAAAAAAGTTAAGAACCGCCTTTCCACTCTCCCCTGTATTTTTTTTTTCTCTGTGGCCCTGGGAGGGGATTACAACAAATTGAGAGCATCCAAAGATCTGTTAGGAGGAATTTGACACTCCTGGAAATGACGAAGTGAGCTTCCTCTTCAGTCTTGGAGTCAGCTATTCATTTTTGTATATTTCCTTACATAGTCTACTTTTTTCTCATTGTTTACTAAAATCTGAAAGTTGCACATTAGCCTCCCTCAGCCTCTCTAAGTATGTTGCTTGCTATGCAAGACTTATGTAAGTTTATCAGATCATTATTGTATGCAGTATTATCAGAGCACAACATTTCTGAAATGCCACAGCTCAGAAAATATTCACCTATGAATTATCAAAAAGAGTGAAGACAAACTCAGGCCAAGGCAAGCCTATGTCATATCAACATAAATTCTGTGGCTTTGTATTACTAATGGCAAAATTGTATTTACTAGGCTGCAGTCTCTATTAATTTTTTGTGACATAAGTAAAGTAAACAATGAAAAAGACATGCTTAAGTATTAAGATTTGTATTCAAGATACATTTTCTGCAACTTGGTATTTACCATTTGCCAAATAAATGAACAAACTTTCTAAGAACTTTGCACCATTTCTAACAAGTACTAAACTGTTTGAAAAAGTGATAATTAAAAAAATATATTAAATATATTAACTATTAAAATAATCTTCATTGTAATGAAGATAACTATATTGGATAATTTATTATCCTAAAATAGTTTAGCAATCTTTAGTAATAAGTGTAAGTCAAATAGCTTCTTGATGCCTAATACTGAATTTAGAATAGAAAATTTGGGCATTTAGCCGGCTTAGTTAGACACTCGAGCAATGGCACAAATATTTTTGCTATTAAGAATAAGTGAAAGAGATTATTACTGGGTTTAAGTTTCATTATTTTCCCATGTATCTGAATTTCACTGAAAATATTTAAAAAAAAGGAGTGTCAAAGTCATATCAATATATAGTTTGAGCTTTAGCAAGTTTTGTTCTATCTGAAAATGTATATTTGATTTATGGATGGCACTTTTCTTGCTTGTAGCACTGAACAGGTATTAGGCAATTAATATTAATATTAAAGGGAAAATGAGAATTTAATTTTGTTGAAAAGAAATGAGAACACTACAATTTGATGGCATTTCCAAAGTGACAGAAGAAACAATCAGGAGACAGAACCTTTAAATTTTAAATTTATCTTTTTGTTAAAGGGTTGATATATACATTTTAATGTACATAGTCCATATAGTAATTATTTTTTGAAATTTGCTTATTTGATATTATCCTAGCCCTAAAAAAGGGAAATGAGACTTGCACTATGAATCACAAAAACAAATTAGAAAGAAAATAAATACATAAGACAATCTTCACAAGGCTTTCTACTTGGAAAATACAATAAAGCTACTCTTTTTAAGGCAAATAGGTGTGAATACTTTCCATTCCCAGCATTATATTGTTCATTTCATAGATTCCTATAATATTATTGAGAGCTTTGAAGAATTTTTAAGTTGTATTGTTTGAGATTTTTTTGTATAATTATGTTTGATTACACAGATCTCTGTTACATTGATGCATATCTCTTTTGAAAAGAAAGCAAAGTATGACTATATGAAAATAATTATTTTGCATTCCAAATCACTTCTTTCTCATTTAATAACATATATTTGTGTTAAATTTTGTTGGTTTTTGTCTTCCTTTTCTTAAAAGTAACAGGCCTTTCAAAAAGTGCCTTGTCACTTTAAGTAAACCAACTGAAAATGCATTATCCATATGTGGGCCTATGTTGATCATTTTCAAATATTTTTTTTCTGTTAAACAAAGGTATATTGCTGCAATAAAATTTATTTTTTGAACAGATATATATGTAAAAAAATATGGTAGCTGTCTATGTCCTGATTTTAGTATATAGGAAATAAATCATGTTAGAGATGTTTGGCATTTTGTCTGAATTTTCAGATTTCCAAATGCAACCAGTTTGATAAAATTAATATGCATACATTACCGTATTTTCAATATCTACTTCAAAAATGTAAATTGATCTTACATTCACTGTGAGAGTCATATGGAAGATCATCGAGACATGCATTTGTGTATGCTGAAGTACGATATATCTCCTGTATCACTGAAAATTTCTGGTTGATGCTTAATTGTCACTTTCAGGCTGTTTTGGTATATGTCTTATTGTAGTAATTGATTACAACTTTACATAAGAAATAGAAAAAACTTTACATAAGGAATAGAAAAAAAGAGAAGAAAGAGAATAAGGAGGCTGAAAAAAGAGAGTAGAAAAGAGGGCAAGTTTAAAAATATTGTAAGAGAATGCAGTAATGCAAAAAGGTAAATTCTGGTACCAAAAGGAAATAAAAACGAGATTCTGAATCAAGTCGCACAAACATGAACATGAAAACAAAAGAAACCAAATAAAGGACTTTTTTTAAACTTCTGACTAGATAGCTATAGGAGTTCTGACTATTTGTATAGGTCCAGGAATCATTACCTGTTTGAACTAAAGTCTAGAAATTTGTTTTGAACCCTATCTTTTACAGTTATCTATTTCTTTACAACTAGAGTTTTATTATCTTTCTTTAAAACTAGTTTTATTTCCTTTCTGAATAGCTGGGAGCTGAAAATAGATTCTGTCTGAAAAATATTTTATGGCAGCCGTTAATACTGATTTTATGTTCTAAAATCTATGTTAATGTGTCTGTTTCCTTTATTTTCTATTACAATTTCATACTAAGAACAGGTAAAGATACTAGAAATTTATAAATAATGAAATAATTTTTTTTAATAATATTTCTGGAATGACGTATGTTAAGAGTCATTCAGAGCTGCTATATCTATACAACTTGGAAATTCCTTTAACAGATTGAGAATATGTTCTTCTAATTAGGTTTCTAACTTTATTGGAAATTTTTTGCAAGCATCAGATATTTAATGACAGAGAACGTCAAAGAGAAAAGATAATAAAGATAGGAAAAAAAAACCCCAAACATCTTCTTAATGGGATGCATGCACCCGAAAATTAGTTAAGTGTAGGAAGGTTTTAAGTAAGGAAGCTAAATTAGCCTTGACTAAAAGTCCTTGAACATCTGAAAGAAGAATGAAGATGGAATATAATTATCACACTTTTTATAATTATAACTCACTCTTTTTTTGTTTAACGAGATATATTTTTTTTTTTTTGCTTAAGACTGCTTACACTTCTTGGTGTACCAATGGCAAAATGATAAACTGGCATCTTGCTAATAAGATAGAGAGGAAAAGTCCCAGGCAGACCTCATGTCAGTCATCTCATCAACACCTTCCTGTAGTCTGAATTCTATTTAGTGTTATCTGCATAAAGAACCTTTAGCCTTATTTGGGAATTCTGGGGCTGGATCATATGTGTAACAAGAACTAATAAAGTCCTCTACCTTTATTCATCATAAATAAATAAGATTACGAATATTCTGATTTGGTTTCACATTTTGAACTCAAAAAGGTTTTAGGAATTATTCAGCAAAATAAATTCTAATGAATTAGAATAGTTGTTGGACAGTAGCCCTAGATCCCATTTGGTCTTATGACCAATTTGCATGTTTTTATCTGTTCTTCAACCACTGAAGTTAAAAAAATTAAGTTTAGATAATAATTATAAATGAGCCAGACTTTCTACCTTGTGTCCAGTAACAAGTGGAGCCCTACTGCTCTGGTACAAGTTCTCTTCAATGTGTTTATCAAAGAGCTTCAAACAATGACAGAGAGCAGTATGACCCCAAAATGTGAGTCATTATAGTCAAGGACCAACAGTCAATATAGCTGAGAACAGAGTTGCCATGGGCACACGGACAAGCTGGAGGAATGAGCCAACAGGAACCCTATGAAACCCAACAAGGGTCAGTGTAATGTCCTGTAGCTGGGCAGGAAGAATTCCTGGCATTAGGAGTATCCTAGAGCAAACTGCTCTGCTGAAGAGACCCTGTGTCTTATGGCAGGCAGCAAGCTGAGCATGACTGCAGTGAGCCCTGGGAAGGAAGACCAACAGCATCCTGAGTTATATTAGTAAGAATGTGGTCAGTAGATAAAAGGGGAAAGATTTTTGTCCTTTCTGTGATCATAGCTGGAATAGTGCCTCAATATTTGGGCTTCATGACAGGGAAGATGTGTTTTTCACTGAAGAAAGTTCAGTGGAGGGTCCCCAAGATGGTTGGGGGCTGGAGCACTTAGTCTGTGAGGGAAGGATGAGCAAACTGAGCTTTTCAACCTGGAGAAAAGAGGACAACCTACAGGAAAGCTTTCCAAAGCCAGAGTCCTCTAAAAGGAAAAATAAGAAGATAATTTTCAACAAGTGCTTTCACTCTGTTAGATACCATTTTTTGCCTTAATTTTGTTTCTGGTGAATGCCTCTCAGAGTAAGCAAAGGTATTTATTATCTCCCTGGATTATTCCTTCAGGAAATATTAATAAAAAAATTAGTCCATTAGATTAATTGTTAATTGAACTTCCACTATGAGTTTATCTGGGGTAAATTTCCTTTGGTATCATGTTTACAACAGGAACCCTGTGTATACTTGTAGCATATTGCATATGCAAAGTGTGTGCATCTAGCACAGATTCATGATCTATTTTTGGAGCTTTGTTTCAGGCAAATGTCAAAGGCTCTTGCCTCTTTTCTTTACTAAAAATGATCCTGGAATCAAGAGCAACTTCCACTCCTATATAAATAGAAAGTCTTATGGGTCTCCCATATGTTTGCTTTATCCAAAGTTTTAACAGTTGCAACACTTTTGAGTGGTGTCTTGTTAAGACTGGTTTCCTGAACTGAATTTCTCTGTAGATCATCAGCTTGATCTTTTTTCACTTCTACATAACTACAAGTTTTTAAGTGCAAATACCGCTTTGAATCTTTCCTTGTGTGAGCAGGCCGATTTGACACATGAAAGGTCCTCAGTTTACTGACTTTCATCTGTTCTCTTTCCAAAGACACTTGCTTAGAGAAATGCTGGTCCAGTGTAGTAGGTCTCAGAATGTTTTACTGTGGGTTGGTTATGTTGTCTTTCTTTGTGAACCCATGCCCTAACAGCAATTATACTTTCTTAAGTCCATGTCCTTACTGCTTCCTCGTGATTCATCCTGGCAGTTCCTCAAGCTTCTCATCTTCTCAGTATCTGATTGTGAATTCAAAGTGATGCTCTGCCTCTGAGTTGACTTCAGTTGACTGCAAAATTTTGGCTTAAGCTTTTCCCAAAAACAGAGATCAGTCTTCTTTTTCTTTCTTTTTGTGCCATTTAATATCAAAAGCTTTCTTTCTTGTTTTTCTTTTTTTCCTATTTTTTTTTTAAACTGGAGTATTAAAGTAAAATAATATAGGGGTATTTCTTTATCACATAGAAAAGAACAAATTTTAAAATAAAAATAATCTCTTTGACAAACTGGAATGTCAGATATGATTGAAGAAGTCTGGAAAGTGTGTTAAAACATCCATGCAACAAACATGTTTCAATTGATCTGAGACTGTTTTCATAAAATAAAGGTACAAAAATTCATAGTTTTGCAGATTAAAAATAATATTAATGGAAACATTGATGGATCTTTTCTGTGCAGTAGCTGATACACGATTGTTTATACATAGTATTAATTTTCTTTTAAAATCCTCCATGTAAGTCAAGCTATATTGTTTAACTTTACTGATCTTCTGCATGAGTTCTTCAGAGTAAATTGATGTGGGAGCCTGACAACTTAGGTGTTCTGTTTGAAAATTGCCTCTGTATCAAAGCAGTACTTTTCAGTGTGTAAGCTTGGTAGCTTTAAGGAAGTTAAATTTTTCTAGCTTTTTTCTTTTGAGATGAGCTTTAAAGTTTTTCTCATTTGAAGTGCTGCGCCTATTTCAATGACTAGGACAGACCATGCCGTTTGATGGAGATTTTGAATATAGTTTTGCTCTGACCTTGGTAATGGAAGCAGGTGAATGCCTGTTCTTGTACATTTGCATGCATGATAAAGATATGTTCACATAGATTTTTGTTTTAATAGCAGTCGTTACTTAACATACATTAAGTTTTCTTTGTTTTAAACAACATTTTTCTGTTCCAAAATATCTCTTGGCCCTGCATTTGTATTTTCTGAGTTGTATACCAATCTGTCAAAATTTATTGTATACTGTATCGTAAGTAGTCTAGACTGTTGATTTTATGCATATTGTGACAATTTTCTTCTTTTATCATGAAATAAAGAATAAACCATGTCTAGATCTATTACAATTACTTATGCCACTGCTATCTTAGGACAACAAGTAGTTTTTGGTTTGGACTCTGACACATGAACCTGAAGTCTTACATGGTTCTTGTAAGGTGTTTTAGTTTTGCAGGGAAACCACCACTATGATTTAGAAGTGCTGTACTACACAACAGATGTTATGATATTAAATCTCAGATAGCAAAAATAATATGTACCCTCATCAGCTTTATCTGTTGTCTTTATAAATATAACATATTCTCTTATCTTAGTATTTCTAATAGTGGGACAAAATAAACCATTTTTAGCCTAAAATTTCTGCAGTAAACAGAAGAGACTCTATTAACAAGACTGAATATTTTTGATATGAGGATCTCTTCCATTATTTTATACAGAATATTAGAGAATTCTGTCAAGAGATCTGCTATACCTTGTGCCTTAAATATACTATATAATGCCTAGTTCGTCTGGCAGTCTTATTTCCATTTCCTAGTGGACAGATTTTTCTAAAAGTCTGAAAACTCTTGCTGCCTTCCATCTTGACATCATCCACTACATTTAAAAGACAAGTCTCATAGCATGAGAGGAGAGCTCAGAACCAAAAAGAGAAGTGTTGAATATTATTGTTTGGATGACTTTTCAAGGCCTCCTCATCATTATGATGGAATAAAAAAGTCATGTTTTAAAGATACTAGTAAACCATAGTACAGTTCATGCTACATCAGCTTTGTTTATGCTATTATTTTTATGGTGAATTTTGTTGTTCATTGCCCAGTCATTTATTCCTTCCAGTCAAGATGGAGTTTCTACTGTGTTGATGTTCTAAATGCTCACAGGTGAGAGACTTGGCTTCCAAACATTTGCAGCCAAATATGGGGGATGGGGAAGGATGAAACTGTTAATAAAATTTTGAAAAATATTTTAAATACTAGAGAACTTAAAAGTGCTAACAATGTTTTCACAAGCAGGGCATGGACATGTCTTTAGCTTATCAAACATTTCATGTTTGTGAGGGGTTTTAGTAGAATAATCTGGTCTATTACAGAAATCAGAGAGCAAAAACAATTACATATGAAGCTTTTTTACAATCTTAAGTATAAATAATAATGCTGACAAGTTTTGTTTAAATGTATACCTTTATCATTCATCTACATTTGGCCTCTTGTGAAGTCTGAATGGGCTTTTAGAGCAGTGTCAAGCTTTGATGAAAAGAATGAGTGTATCTGGCAGCCTTATCAGCAGCTGGAGTATGGCAGCTTTTTCTGCTATTCAGGTTACTATATAATGGTGCCATTTCACTCCTCCATAGGATGGTTACCACTTTTCTAAGTGTGGGAGCCCTAGTATTGTTATAGCTGTTTATTTTGCTCTAGCCCTGCTGATTTCAGGACTGAATGTGCAGGGGTGGAAATTATGTGTTGTCATTATGATTGGTAAGAAAGTTTAAGTTTTGAGGACTTTTAAAACTTAACATGTATATTACTATTAAAAAATGTTCACTAGCATTAAACAATGTTCTAATTGCTTCAATTTTTTTAAATAAAGCCTATTGACTTTCCCCTTTTCATGTCAGTTGTCTTTACTATGTTAAACAGAGGGAAATTTAATCTTTTAGATTGATCAATAAAACACAATTCAAAAGAAAAAGTTAGCATCCAGTACTACTGTGTGTCCCACAGGTTCTACTTTCATCAAATCTGCCTCCACTGGTGAGTTAGAGGAGCATATTGGTGCCATTACTGTTGCTAGCACATCTGCTGATGTTGCTGTGCCCAGTGCACTGACCGCCTGCAGGCACTCTGCTGAGGAACCACGAGCACAAGCTGGGAACGTAAGAAAAGCAGTTCTGGAGTCGGCCATTCACAAGGAAACACTCTCTCTTCATCAAGCAAACTTACAAAGCACAAGAAGACGACCAAGAAATGCTGAACAGATAGAAAGAACTAAAGAACTTGCAGTTGTTACTCATAGAGGTATTGGATATTATTTTACTTGTGCCCATGTAGTTATGAAAATATATTTTGTATAAATTAAAAATGAAAGTTCAGGTATCCATTTAGTAAATGTAATTGAACCAAATGGGAAAGGAATGAAATCTGTCTAAATTTGAGTTCTAGTAGGGCTGTCAGATGGAAAAATGAAATTAGTAATATTATTGCCTTGATTATTTAAATTAATTTGATTTATAAAAAAATAAAATGTACATATAAGGAATTTTCTTTTGAAGTGACTACAAAGCTTGCATCATTGTATTTCACAATAAAGCCTAGTGTAAGAGACATCTGTTGAAAATTTAGAGAATTGAGATTAGAATAATAATCTATTCTGCATATGTGATAAGATATAATTAACCACAGCATTAAAAATGTACTTTATAAATAGCTGCTGTTCTAAACTAGTAGGTGATGCAGTTGTATTCATCTCTTGTCTGTTTAAATCTTCAGCAAAATTTTGTTTTTTAAAGTATCTATACATAATCATTCTTTCAAACATGAAATCAATGATCAAAGCAACATTTAGAACACTAGGAAATTCAGTAAATATTAAAGAGTTAAAGACCTTATATGTTTCTATATTGAGATGATCTAATCTGAATGCTAAGGTATTAATAATGAAGAAAATTTGGAGAATAAAACTAGCATTGTTTGCTGTGTTAAAAAGTAAATGTCTGTATCTGAAACATGAAGCTGACAAAAAGTAATGCTGGAATGTCTAAATTTAACCAGCAAACATTCAGAAAAAAATTGCATGTGTTTTTTTTCTAAACATACACAATTTCAGAAAGAGGTCACCTTAATTTTGCAGGCTAATGTTGAATACCAATTATTTTACATTCTGAGTTTTTTTTGTGTGCTTCAAGTTAATCAACTGTATGTGAAAAATTTATAAACACAAGTATAGTGATCAGAAGCACTTTTTATACCCCAAGCAATTTTTAGAAGTCTCATTATACGATTGATATTTTATAGACAGTTTTATTTGGAATCTGTTTTCTTACTGGATAGTCAGATTGTATAAGTTATTGTAACTTCATTTATTAACCCCTTTTCAAGCAGGAGAGCTGCGGTTCTTCATAATTTTAAATTATAAAATAAAATAGAATAAATTAAAAGCAAACACTGGGTTTGATTTGCATATAAAATAGAAATTATTAAATATATGTTTATGTTTAATTTGTATTAATTTCAGTGGAGATGTGAAGTATTTTCTGGTTATTGACTGATATAAATTAATCAACAGTGGTTTGTACTGGTTATGTGGCTGTGTTCTCACTTCAGAACATCTTTGGTCAAGTTAAAAAAACAGGATAATTTTCAGTTATGAGGGAGCATATGAGGATCTTTAATAATATCTTCTAATTTAAAGAAGTAAGAATATACTACTTACGGCAAATAAATACGGCAGTTATTATGAGACACATATTGTTTTTATCCATTTCCTCTCTGGAATCATTACACTGCAGTGTCCTCTCCACTGTTTTCTCAGTGTTCCTTTTCCTTTGACCTTGTATATTCTTTAATACAAGATATAGGTACAACATGTACTTCTAAACTATTTTATTAAAATAAAGATCTAAACTTTAGATTATAAAAAAAAGGAGAAAAATTTAGATACCAACATACTGCTAAAATAACATTATGGTGCTAATTTTTCATATATTAAAATACTACTACAGGTACCAAATGGTATGACAACCTACATACAAGTGAAATCAGACTTGTATAGACCTTAGTGGAGAAAAAAGGCCACACCTAGTTCCGTGTGCATTTTATTCCCCCATGAAACATTAGAAGTCTTGACTTTGCTAACAATTGTTATACAAAAACTTTAATTTTTTTTACTGTGTTTGTTAATCACGGAACAGTGTATGTGTCCATGCTATTAAAGGGATATTTCTATATTGAGCAAAAACTTATCATTTTTACTCAGCAAATACCAATATTAGAAAACAGCCTTTAAAACATATCAAATGAACTTCAATAAATAACCTATCATTTTCTTCCATGATATATTCCCTACTAAAAAGACATAGATATACCCTGAAAGAATTTTTGTGAATGTGAGGTAGTTGTTAATTGACTTGAAGGAATTTTTATCACAGAGGGATGTTCCAGAGTTATTTCTATAGGGTTTCCTGTAGATTTTTATTGAAGTATTTTGACCTCTCTTTGACAATATATTGTGCATAGAAGTTTAAAAACTATGCATATTAAATATCTATGAAATTATGTATGACCTACTTAAGAATTTTATATGTTTAAAAAATAGATTTCTCTATTTAATAGCTATTAAAATTGGTTTTTACTTTTGAAATGCTTTTTTTTTTGCTGTGCTCTAGATTTTAATTTAAGAATTGCACTCAAATTCTTCAAATTAATTCATAATTGAGAAGACAAAATTTAATAAACTAAATATAATTACTAAAACTTACTATATATGTGTGTTAATATTTAAAATTGTAAAAAATTATTATGCATATAGACCTAACTGTAGGCTTTTTTTGAGAATATTGCCCGAATAGTGCAGTTTTACATTAGTATAGATGCAAAATCATAACTGCAGAAAAAGTGTAATTTGCCTTCCATGGGATTTTGTGAATAAGGTGTTTCAGAATGAGTAGGCTAAAACAATACTGTTCTGTTTCGTAAACTTTTTTTAAGTTTACGCATGAACGAGACGTATAGAGAGAACTAGAGGTTTATACATACCCAAAATTCCACTGCTAGGTGTAAATTACTGTACTATATGTACACTACTTGGACCTCAACAATAATTTAAACTGGGGCAAAGGCTGACTAATTAATATCTTCTCTAAGCTTAGCTGGAAAAAGGAAATTCAGGTACATTTGGTGAAATACCTTCCTTAAAGGTACGGAAGTACAAATAGTATTTTATGGGGCAGTAGTGAGATCTCTTGAGGAATACTGTACATGGTTGTAGTTTCTTCATCAACAAGAATTCAGACTGAATCAGATAAATAAAATTGCTATAATGGTGTTACATTTTCCTGATCATCTCATCTTACAAAATAAAATGTAGGACAGAACAAAAACATAAATTTTGAAGTGAAAGTAAGAATGTAGAGAACTTAAGGACAAGTTAGTATATAATATGTAAATACTCTTTATTAGAGAGATGAGTTCTTGTTGTTGGAACAGTGAAACCTTGTAAAAGGAAAGAGTAGATGAAGGATGAGAAGCTTACTTGACAGGCTAATGAAAAATATATTTACATAGGAAAGCTGGTAGTGAAAAACAACACCTTTTGGGTTCTCAGTTCTGATAAAACCAAGCGTTTAAATTCAGGAATGTTTATCTCCTCAATTCAGAAGAAGGAGGGGAGGTGGTGGAAAGGAGCTCCCTAACCCCTTTCATTCAATTATACCTAGGAACTTCAAATGCTGAGATTTTAGTAGAAATTATTTTTGATACTACAATTTGATACTTCTATTATGATCTCTATTTTTCAGAAGTGAAAACAAAAAAAAACAATTAAACATGACAGAAAGGTGATAGAAACATGATATTTCCAAGTGGTTTAAATATTTAAGAATTGTTGGCTTCTTCATAACTAAAGTAATAGAGTATAACCTGGCACTTTTTTGTTTTCTACTCTTTTTATTTCATACAGTGAATTCAGAGTTTAGTAATGCTTTTAGTCCATTGAATTTTTCTACAGTTTATATCATTATATACTTTAGTTATTAAACCTTTAGAATTTTTATTTGTGTATATGCATACATCATGAGAGATATTTTAGAACATTTTCTTGGGAGGGCTTATTTAGCATACTTTTACTGTCTGAAAATATGTTAAGAGGCATCTGTACAGTAATGACTTGAATTTTGGTCAGCCCTGAAGTGGTCAGGNCTCTTCTCTTCTCTTCTCTTCTCTTCTCTTCTCTTCTCTTCTCTTCTCTTCTCCTCTCCTCTTCTCTTCTCTTCTCTGTCTCCTCTCCTCGAGTCTCCTCTCCTCGAGTCTCCTTCGTTCATTTTAATATGGAAATACATGTACATCATAATTAAATTCCATGAAATGTGTACCGGGGCAAACGATGAAAAAGTCCTCTAGTACAGTTCATAAGTCATACATTAAATTTAGAAAAAATAAAAAGTCTGAAAAAGGGATACAGTAATTGTAGGAATAAAATTGCTTAGCAGACTCAGGCTCAAATTATGCCAGGAAGTCTCAATGGATGACTCTAGTCATCATCTAGCATTCACAAGTGTCTCAGTGCATTCCTTAGGAAAATAATTTCAAGAGAACTCTGGATTCCAAAGAAATTTATGACTCCAAATCTCTCTTTTTAAAGAGTAGAAATGTTACTAAGCATTTGTAAATTTTTAACCATATATTCTCAGTTTTTATTCTCTGGATATCTCCATTCTTTATCTTTCTCTATGTTTTTATTGCTTTATTAAAGACTTTATAATTTCTCTGTCCTTTCCCCTTTCTTCTGTAAGAGTTCTTGCCTTATGCTGTTTGATATCCGGCTTTATGCAGTATCTTAGTAATGGCCAGGAAAAAGTGAATCAGGGAGAAAAAAATCTTACTACTGGGTATTCCCTATTAAACCACTGTCTATTTTTCCTCCTGTCTTACAGGAGAATTTATGATGGTAGAAGGCGACTAGATTTTAAGATTTGTTACAGGAAATTGAATCATATGCTAATGAACCTTTTGAGAACAAAAGGATGTTACGAGAAAAATTTTTATCATTTTTTTTTTCTTTTTTTTTGAAAGATTACGATAAAAATGTGTGATCAAGCATTACTTTAGGATTATTCAACATAAAACTTCTAAGGATTTTTTAGAAAATATGTATTCATATATTCTATTTTTTTGAGAATTGCTGAGAAGCAGGAAGAAGAAATGAAGAGTGAAGATGTAGAGGTCCTTTGAAGAGCTGTTAAATATTTTTAAGTCTAGAAGGCAATTAATGTGCATATGTCCTCAGGGTTTTTGTTTCTTTGTTTTTGTTAGTGAAACCCGGAACTACAAAGATGGGACTATGAAGAAAGTAAATGTATTTAGAATTAAGAGTTCTAAGATTATTTGTATATAAGAAGATTTGTATATAAGAAGTTTTCTTTTTAGAAAATGTTAAAAGTTTGAAAAAAATAACTGTAACAAAGATGTAATCTAGCACTCAAACATTTAATAACTGAATTACATTTGTTTGGTAGTTCATAATACTTTTGGAAATACTCATTTAATATGCACAACAAATGATATAGATATGTTCTGTTTGGTAGATGAACTCTATAATGGATGGTTTGTTAATGTCAAGATTTTTATTAGACAAAAAGTGATAATAATGCCCTAAACCTCTTGATATCTTCCCACTTGGAAGGAGGAAAGGAGATAATTTTTCATCCAAATGTACAAGTCTGGAATGACTAGAAAAAAGAAAGGGAAAAATGAAAAGCAGTAATACTGATTTTAATGAATAAGCTGTGTTAAGGTTTTTATTGAATTATTGCCTTTTCTACTTCCCTGCCAATTTTCTTCTCAGGACTTGTTTTTTCTATTCACGTTTTTTTGCAGTTCCTTCAGTTCTTATTTGTTTGTCATTACACTATCAATGTTTACTTCTGTAATTGATATTTTTCTGATGTGTTGTGTCATTACTTTTCCTTAGTATTTCATATTTTCTTCTTTTGAATGCAAATTATTGGTAAAAATCAGATGTATTTTAGTTAGAATAGAAAAGGAAGTAGTGAAATTATAATTTAATATTAAAATACGCATATTAAATTATTTCCTTTTAAATATTTTTTTTCAAATTGGAGAAATTTGATATGCATATATTATATAGTAGAAAAACTACAATTTTGATAATTTTAAATTAGTAATACGTGCAATAATTTAGTTTAGTAATGAAGTAGTTTTAGTAATTTGAAATATAAATATTTTATATAATTTGATTTGACCAGGGTACTTTAAGAGATTAAAGGGGAGGGGAATATGGGGAAATGGGTGGAGGGGGTGGGTAGTAAATAAAAAACTAAGATCAATAATGTAAAAAGTGAACAATTTATTAAAATGGGTGTTTCACCCATTTGTAGTCGGCTTATCTTTGATATGACTCTTCATATTTAAGAAATTGTTAAACATATGCAGTTCATGCTGTACAACAAAAGCTGATGAAAATTCATGTTCTGTAATGCCGACTTTCAAAGTGCAGAAAGGTTCCATAATATAGTGCCACATAAGTTGGTGTGTTGCGTTACAGAGAAATTTGTTTGGGTAATCACTAGGTTTAGAGATTTTTTTTCAATGGTGATCTCTAAGATACTTGAATATTTTACACTTGCACTGTTAGAATTTGGAAATTCTGGAAAATGAGTTGTATCACATGCATAGTGAATATGATGTAAATGCAAACATAAAAAGGCAACTGACCTTTATGTGACTAGTAAGTAATAATGTATTTCAACATTTAGATGATCCTTAGGTTCCTTCCAACCCAAACCATTGGACTTCTAGAGGAAATACAGTGAATTAGACATATGCCAAAGGAGCATTTGAAGCGTCATGCATAATGTATTTGGCATATCTGCACATGCACAGGCAATGCTGGAAGTTCAAATTGTACAATATTCTTGTTTCTGCCACTAGAAATTGCATTGTTGTGGGTAAAATCTGCTATCATCACATATTGAAAATTTTAAATAATCAGTGAATTGCTGGTTCTGCACAAGTCAAAATCTGTTCTACACTGTTTCCCAAACAAATTCTTTTCTTCCACTTCAGAAAGCAGTTGAAAATTTATTTCCTCTTTATTTTTCAGATAACTTGTTTTCTCACAGTATTATACTTTCGTATATGTAATTTAAGTGAGGTCGTATATGCAATCTAGAAACAATGGCTTTGATGTTTTCATATTGTTTTCATGTCTGTTAGCTGAGTGATAGTGAATATAAAGTAAGAGTACTTCTGGAGAAGGGAAGGGCTGTTTCCATTCTTCTGTATAGTTACTTGAAGTAATGCAACCTGCATGCTTGCTTTGCACAGAACAGTGTTTTTTTAGTCTTCAATGTTTTAATTATTGTTTATATTTGTTTGAAAATTTAAAAAATACGGAAAGGACAAGCTGGATACTTCTGTTACATAAATACTGTTGCATAACGAAAACAAAGATGTGAATTTGTGGGTTGACAATGTTTTAAAGAAATATCCTTCATATGGCTATATACCTTGATGCTTCCATACTGTAGAAGCAAATTTTCCTTCTTGAATTTTTTTCTCGTTTGGGCCCTCAGGACACATTTTTCCAATGAAGGCAGAACTGTGTCAACTGAAAAATCTTCATTCAAATTGTATTTTGTCCCTAGTGTTTGAGAGCTTGCTGTACTTTAGGTAGTATTCAAATTTTATGTCTAAGTGGGTTCTTTTATGACATCTATGCTCACACTTCTTTACTTGAAGCCCTTTTATAAGGCAGTGCCTATCTTGAAGTATAAAATGCTGGAGCTGTTGGACTTAGTCCTCTCTTACAGGTGTTTGTATGTAGCATGTCTGCATATATTGCATACAAACAAATATGAATTTGAATAAATATACATAATTACACAGCCTTTTTATCAAAGAAAAGAAAAGACAATATTTTAATCTTTATGTGTGCCTAAAATTTTGCCTGTAAATATTATAATCTTCATTATCTTACATGAGACCATTTTGGTCAAAATCTTCAAGAAAATAA
>VZTB01007621.1:492-34969 GCA_013397245.1 Thryothorus ludovicianus
TTTTTTTTTTGTTGTTTTTTTCAGACCTGCAGGTTTAACTGAGTGCTGAATGAATGATCTAAAGATCCTTGATATCTGTAGAAAACTTTTTGTAGCTTTGAGAAATCCCTGAATAGGATTTCCTACCTGCTCTGATCTGGTATCATCTGAAATTCTGAGAGTGGATGCTGAAATTCTGGGAGTAGATTCTGGAATTCCTGCACTTACTGAATTTTTATTGCCAAAACATGATTAATTTGGATACTATGCTCCTTTACTCCACCAAACATTTGTAAGGTGCTAGAATTAAAGTTTCAGAACTCAACTCCATGGGAGTTCTTTTAGATGGAGCAGTCTCCTGGTGGCAGGGATTGAACTGAGACCTCTGCCTCTTACAGCCTGAGCTTCTTCTGTGTTGCCAAAAGATCTGATGCCAGTAGTGGCACTCAGCAGCTGGTATTGGCCAGCTAATAAGAAACAGACCCCTAAGAAACAGACAGTACTTCATAATGATATGCATCTACAGTAGATTTGACTAAAGAATTAACCTAGGCCAGTCTGCTTTTACAGAATATGGTGCTTCTGATATTTTCAAGATGCAAAAAGTACAGCACACATTTTTTAGTAGGAAGGGCAATGGATTTTGCATGCAATTTACTGTTTTGGGGTTTTTTATTATTTTTATTTTTTGTTTGTTTGTTTTGAGGCATTTTCTTAGTAAGGATGGAATATTTCCATTTAAAATCCATTTATTAACTTTGGTTTGGGTTTTATTGAGTTTTTTGGAACTTCTTTTTTCGTTTGTTTTTTGTGGGGTGTTTTTTTTTGGTGTGTTCTTGAGTTTTTTTTCTTTATTTCTTTTTTTTTGGGGGGGGACATTTCCTGGTAAGGATGGAATATTTCCATTTAAAATCCATTTATTACCTTTGGTGGGTTTTTTGTTTGTTTGGGGGGGGGGATTTTTTTGTTTGGTTTTTTTTTGCAACTATTGTGTCTCATTAATTAAGCTTCTCGTTTCTGATTAATTAGACATGGATTTCAATATTTCCTGTGAGACTGATGGATACCTGAGTAAAATGATTTGCAGGTGGGCTGCAAACCCAACCACCCTGCTCCTGGGGAGCTTGCAGTTAAGATATCACAGGTATGGATGGAATTTAATTTTAACACAATTTTAATTCTCTTTTCATGCTTGGAAAGCATTGCTCAAAATATTCCTGCATCAAAGAGCTCTGGAGAAATGTGATGACAGAATTAACAGATTGTTTATTTAGTGCAGCAAGGCAGCCAGAGGTGTACAACACATCTGATTTTAAAGGTTTTTCAGCACTTTTCCAACCTGTTTGGAGCCAGTTCTCCTCAAGAAGATTTCTTGGATCAGTTGAAAAATAATTCCAGTTGTTCCTATCTACAAATGGTAATAAAATAAAGGAAAAGCCCATTCCCAGTGGGAATGTCTGGCCTGGGGGAGCTGTAGAGTTCCTGTTCTTGGAGCCTCTCAGCTCCTGACAGATTCATCTGATTTAACTGCTCTGGGTCTGAGATGGGACTTGGCACCTCCTGAGGTCTCCACTCAGGCTTTGATTTTTCTAGAATTCTGTATATTTTTCTTTCCTATGTATACACAGGTGAAAATGGAGAACGAAAATAATTCATTCCAAGGTGGGAAAATTAAAAAATTTGCTTAGAGAACCAAGAAGGGAATATTGCTTTGAGCAATTCCCAGAATCCCAGACTGGTTTGGATTGGGAGGGACCTCTCAGCTCATCCCATTCCAACCCTGATGTGTTGAGGGTTTCCTAGAACCACTCAGACAAACTTCCTCAGAAAAATATCCACAATTTCACTGCTCTGCTGGGCTGGGGATGCAGAAATTCTGGCAAGCATCCACAATTCCATCAGCTCTAATCCTTTGGCAAGCCAGCCTGTCTTCTCTGGTGGAGTTTTGCTGGTCCTGGTGCCCAGGTGAATGTTTCCCAGGTTTTTGTGGATTAGAGAAATAACTGGAATGCTGGCAAGCTCAAGTGGAGGCTTTTGGGGCAGGATTAATGGCTGGCTGAGTGCTGAGGTAGCTTTTCTTTAATCTGCCCTCACAAATATGAATATAACGAGTGCACTGCTGGGGATAAACCCCATGCTGCTCATCCTGGCTTTTATTCCCACTTTGTCACTGTTCAGGTTGAGCTAAAAATGTGATTTTCTGGTAGGAGGTGATAATGTGGAGATTTGTTTGTGTTCCTGCAAGATCAAACAGTGACATTACCACTGCCTGCAAATCCTCCCCAGATGCTGCTGATCCTTTTTTTTGTTCTGATTTTTGTGGTTATTTCTTCAGAGTAAGACCTGAAAGAGGAAAATGCCACAAAATTCCTGCTGCTTTTGCCTTTTGGAGCTGGAGGCAGCACTGCTGTGCTGTGTGTGATGCTCTGGCTGGGGGATTTTGTTTTGCTTGGGTTCTTTCTCCATCTTCCTCTGCTGCCAGGAGAAACAGCTCCAAAGGGATCATCCTGATGCCTTCTGGGGCAGCCCTGGAGCAGAGCCCAGCCAGAGCCAGAGGATAAATTGGGGATTTATTCCAAGGCCTCCCTGGGCAGCACCAGAGCCCGGCTGGGCCACAGCCAAGATGCCCCAAAATGGGCACAGAATGGGTGACTGAGCACGGGGTCCCACACTTTGATCAGTTCTGCTCCAGCAGCACATTGCAGTTCATTGGCCAATTCCAGCTGCAGCTCATGGAGCTCCATCCTCCTTGGTTTTCCTTCTCCCTTCACCCTTGGTTTTGTTCTTGGCCTGAAAGTTGTCCTTGGTGCCGAGCTGGAGAAGGAATTGTTTTGTGTGCTCTGTGCAGAGAGCTCAGGAGCACTGAATATAAACCCAGAACTGCCCACTAAATCAGCCCAGAATCTATAAAATATAAAAGCTAAAACCTAAGGCATCACAAGCTCACTGCCCCAGCCTCTGGGTTTTACTGAGTCACAACCCAGTCCCCTCAAACTCAGTTCCCCAGAGCTGATATTTTGTGTGATATCCCTGGAAACTTCAGCCCAGAGTAGCTCTGGGGCTTCAGCTCAGTAACTCACACTCTCTCTGCCCCCTCTGCTCACAAGCCTGAGGAGAAAGCTGAAAAATTCCCTCTCCAAGAATTTATCCAGTTCCATTCCATCCAGAATCCAGGGCTCCTCTCTTCTGGTGCCAGGTGTGGTAACTGCACGTGGGATTTTTAATCCAAAATTGATGTTTTTGTGGGATTTCCATCTCCTGGAGGCCTCACTGATCTCTGTGGCAGCTACCAGGTGGGATTTTGGATGTCATTCCTGACTGGAGGCAATTCTTGGCAGCTTTGCCTTGCTGTGTTTGTTGCCAATCCCTAAAATCCCACAACTGCTGAGGATTTGGAGCTGCCTGCTCTTGCTGTACCTGTTGCTTTTTGCTGTTTGTCCTTTTTGCTCTTTCCAGAGTCAAAACCTTGGGGAGTGACACTGAAATATTTTTTATACATTCAGTGCAGATTGAGGTTCAATACCCAAATAATCCTCAAAATCCCAGGACATTTCCAGTGCTACCACTCCTTTAAATTCCCTCCAGATTTACACTTGCAACATTTCAACTGAACATGTTTTTGGTTTTTTTTTTTTTTTTTCCTGTTTTAAGGAGCCAGATTTATTGCCCTGATTTTCCAAGGCCATCTCCAAACTCAGAGGTGAAAGAATGCCACTTGCAGAGGAATTATTCCTACGAGTGCACCTTCCAGCCCATTTTCCTTTTGTCTGGATATACCCTGTGGATAGAATTCCAACACTTCCTGGGAACGCTGGAATCCTCCCCCACTTGTGTCATTCCAGCAGATGTGGGTAGGTCAAGATCCATGGATCTCTCTTCCCTTGGATTTTACATGGTGCAGGGAAAGAATTTTCCCACAGGTTTTAAATAAAAGCATGAGAGTTTTGATATTACCTCCAAAATTTTTTTAAAATATTGGATTAGATGTTATTTCCATACAGGAGCAGATTTGAAATGAAACATTCACTTCTGCCAGTTATTCCCTGTACAGAAAATGCAAGTGCTGTATTGCAAGTGTTATATTGCAAATTGAAGCTAATTTTTAAAGTTTTGGTTATTTAATTGTTCAGACTGATTTGTCTGCAATTAAGGGAGTTTATATTCCAGTACAGAGTATTATTCCATTTAAAATCATGGGGACTGTCCCAGCTCTTCCATGCTGGTGCAAAGTTCTGTGACACAGAGAGAGCTTAAATTCAGATAAAAACAAGAAGCAGGAGCAGTGTTTGAGTGTTTTAAAAACTCCAAAAAGTGCAAAATCACTTCTTCTTACCTGCTCTGGGACAGAGAATTCACTGGGTAATTTTTGGACACAAATGTGAACGTGGGTGACAGCAAACAAGGCAGCTGGGCCCCAGAGGTGCTACATGAAATAAGTTCAAATGGTAGAATTATGACATAAATTGGAGTTAGGGAATTATGAAATACATTTATTATGTGGTGCCAATGGATGGAATGATTTATCCTGGATGCAGGATGCTCTTTATGGTAGTAAAGCAAAACAAACCTGTTCCAGCACAATCCAAACTGAAAAAATAATTTGGTGGTGTTGTTGTTTTCTCCTCAGTGACATTGGATTATCCAAAATAAGTTTATTTCAATTTGGCTTGATTAACAATCAAGGGTTTGGGGAGATTCCTGTTCTGGAGAAGTTGGATTTGGGGAAATTTCCAATAAATAAAATCAAACGACATCCATTAATCACTGCACAGTGTCTGTCCCCAGCCTCCACAGGAGCTGCTGCTCTCTGCAGGGGTCACCCCATGAAAATCATGGAATCATGGAATTGCTGAGGTTGGAAGAGGCCCTGGAGACCACAGAATCCAACCATTGCCAGGTGCCAAGGCCACCACTGGCCGTGTCCCCAAGTGCCACATCCTTTTAAATCCCTGCAGGAATGGGGCACTGCCCTGGGCAGCTGTTCCATTCTCCTTCCCATGGAGAAGCTTTCCCAAATATCCAACCTAAACCTCGACACTCATTGCCAGGCTCTGTCTTTTGCTCTTTATCCCAGGGCAGGTAGCAAGTGCCAGCACCAAAATAATCTCTTGTGCTTGAAATGAAAGTGAAACCCATGGCAACATTCCGTGGATTCCGTGTTTCCAGTCCTACTTTCCTTGGAATAGCAGAGGCCCTGTGTCACCCACCACCCCCAGGACAAGGAAAAGCCAACCATGATTTGATTTCTGGGGAAGTGTCAGTGCAGACATTGCAGTCACTTTTTAATTTTTTTATTTTCCAGTGAAGCCTCTGCCCCCTTCCAACGTGGGAGCAGAACTCACCAGGAACGTGGGGCTGCTGAACGTGAGCTGGAGCAAGCCTGTCTTTGCCTACAGGGATCTGACATTCCAGATCCGCTGGAAGTCAGGGAGCAGGGAGGAGCCTCCATGGCAGGTACTGCCTGTTCCAGCTGGGGTGGAGCAGGGATCACTGCCCTGCTGTCCTGCAGTGTGGGGCTGCTTTTTATGGGATTTATCCACAGAGGAAACACGGGCACAGCGTTTGCAGCGTCCACAGAGGAATATTCCTCACAATCCCACTTCCTCACTGGGTTTATTTTTTAGGAATTTTGACTCTAAGAGCTGCCTCTGATGCCTTCTAAAACAGAGCCCAGCCAGAGCCAGAGGATAAATTGGGGATTTATTCCAAGGCCTCCCTGGGCAGCACCAGAGCCTGGCTGGGCCACACCCAAGATGCCCCAAAATGGGCACAGAATGGGTGACTGAGCACGGGGTCCCACACTTTGATCAGTTCTGCTCCAGCAGCACATTGCAGTTCATTGGCCAATTCCAGCTGCAGCTCATGCAGCTCCATCCTCCTTGGTTTTCCTTCTCCCCTCACCCTTGGTTTTGTTCTTGGGCTGAAAGTTGTCCTTGGTGCCGAGCTGGAGAAGGAATTGTTTTGTGTGCTCTGTGCAGAGAGCTCAGGAGCACTGAATATAAACCCAGAACTGCCCACTAAACCAGCACAGGATCTATAAAATATCAAAGCTAAAATTAAAGCATCACCTCGACATCCCTGTGCTGTCCCTCTGAGTCTCTGCCCCTCTCTCCCAGCTCCATGAGGTGCCCGAGCCTGCAGGCAGCTGGGCTGTGATCCAGGTGCAGCAGCCTTGTGTGGAATACCTGGTGCAGGTGCGCTGCAGGGAGCTGGAGGGCTCTGGATACTGGAGTGACTGGAGCAGAGCAGCCCAAACCCTCGTCCAGGACATCAGAGGTCTGTGCTTCCAGGGACCCCCTGAGGGCTGGGACTGGCCACGCTCAGCTGTGACTGTCCTTCCCAAATTGTTGTTCTGCAGCTCCCTTGCGAGGCCCGGAGTTTTGGAGAATCGTTTCTGAGGATCCAGCAAGGAAGCAGAGGAATGTGACACTCCTGTGGAAGGTGGGAGCAGCTGCTTTTGGGGCTTTGATCCTAAAACCAGGTGGACTTGCCAGAAGGGGAGTCTGACAGGCACATGGGGCTGGTGGGAATTGGGATTTGCCTTTTTCTGTGTTCCTGATAATTGCTTTTCTCATCCTAAAGGTGAGAGGTGAATCCTAGTGGGAATTCTGGGATAAAATGGGAGAAGGTTTTGCCTTCAGATATGAATGAAGGACAGGAAAACGTTCCTCAGTGCCCTTTGCTGTTTGCCCACGTGCTGCTCTGGGGTTTGAGCCCTGAAAAATGTGCAGTTTGCTGTGGGAATCTGGAAGTTTGGCTTTCCTTGTCCTTCACTCCCCTTTGCTGGGAAGAGAGGGAGCAAGAGTCAGCTCTGAGAGAGGGAAATGAGGCCTTCACAAGGACAGGGGCCACAGTGTCTTTATTGGGTCCTGGTGCCTTAAAATGGGAGCTGCCCAAACGACGTTTGCTGCGGGAATCAGGGAGTTCAGGAATTAATGCCTGTTATTAATGAATTAATGCCTGTTAATTAATGAATTGCTGCAGCCCCTGATGAAGAACCACTCGTTGTGCAGTGTGAGCAGGTACATCATAAGGCACCACACCCCAGGGAACAGCTCCTGGGAGGAATCTGTGGATCATGGCACCAGCTGGACTTTTCCATGGATTGAGCCAACCCACACTGTCACCATTTTAGCCATGAATTCAGTTGGAATTTCTGCAATTAATTCGAATTTAACTCTGTCCCAGCAAATGAGCACAGGTAAGAGCAGTGAGTGGGATGTGGGAAATGCCAGGAATCCTGGTGATGTTCAAGGGGAAAGCTTTCTCTGGGATAAAATTCCCTCTCCTAGAATAAGGAATGTTTTATGGGGAGACATTCAGCACCAACAGAGGTGTTGGAAAACTCAGATTTTCATCATGAAAATCCTAATGATTTTTGGGTTGGGAAAAAAGTTGTCACTGGGCTCTCTTCACTACTGAAATATAAAGTAATTAATCAAAGAAAAATAAAATCCTGCTGGAGAACCAATCTTTTATCTCCTTTGATTTGGGAACACCCAGCATTCCTGCTGGGGAATGTTTTGTTGTTTCCAAAATGAAATGGGGTCGTGTGTGGTGAATTTTTTGGTTTTATTTGTTGGGTTGTTTTGGGTTTTTTTAAGGTTAGGATTAAAAGTGTGAGAGACAGGATTCTTGTTTAGACTTACATATTTATTATTTATGTTACAGCTTTACTGATTGTGAGTATTTTATATGCTAAGTTAACAAAGTAGAAATGGAGTTTAGAGTTTTGTCTTTAAGGTCTTTTAAGCTTAAACTATTCAATTGGGTTCTGGCAGTCATGTTTTGGGCTGTGAGGGTACAATGCTGACAGTCCTCAGACTGCCTGAGCAGCAATTCCTGGATTTGGCTGCACTCTGCTTAATTTATCCTCAAGAATTCAGGAGTTTTTAACTTTTTGGATAATTAAGGAATTGCAGGTGAGAATTGGGATATTTGATGTCTGTAAGAAAATCTGTTTAGTGCTTGGGACTGCTTTAGTGTAACCCAAATTTTGGTGGCTTGGAGAACAAAAATCTCTTTGCTGATATAACTTTATTACACAAAAGGTAAGGAAAGTGCTAAAGGGGTGGAACTGGAGCAGATTCTGGGGTGTGGTACCAGGTGTTCTCCCTGTGTTCCCAGTGGATGCTGTGCAATCCCTGAGTGCCTACCTGCTGAACAGCACCTGTGTGGCTGTGGTTTGGAGCCTCTGCCCCCAGATCCCTGGGATCAAATCCTTTGTGATTGAGTGGAAGAACCTGCACAGAGGGGAGCAGATGAAATGGCTGCGAGTTCCTCCAAACCTCAGGAAATATTTTATTTATGGTGAGTGTGTGCTTGAAAATGTAATTCATGCTGTTAATTGGAACAGAGAAATGAGGAATTTCTGAGCTCTGAGCTCTTTTTCTCCCTCCCTGTTTCTAATCACTTTTATTGACCAATAAACCAAATTTTGATGCTCATTAGAGGATTGCCTGTTGCATTAATAATCGGTTTAAGCTCTGCAGTGAGTTCATTTTGTGGCAATATGATAAAATTAGTTCTGGAATATTGAACACACCAGTTAATTATTCAAATTAATATCTGCAATTCCTTTGCATTTTGTCTTTACTCCTAGAAATTATCACGGTAGCTCCACAAGGATCTCATTCCATGACAGAATAATGCTGGATTAATAGTGTGAATCTTGGGATTTTGGTAGGGATCTCTAAAAGATGGATCCATTATTGCCCTCTCTGGGCTGATGTGAGCTCTGATGGAGGGAATTGTTTAGAAATTGGATAACAGTGGATTCCAAAGGCTGATTTCCCCTTTCCAGATCACTTTATCCTGATTGAGAAGTACCAGTTCAGCCTCTACCCTGTGTTTGCTGGAGGAGTTGGCAAAGCCAGAGCCACGGATCAGTTTGCCAAAGGTGACTGACTGGGTCCTTTCCCCTGGTTTTGTGAAGTAAAAGTGACCTTTAAGTGCAAAATCTCTTGTCTTATTTGAAAAAAAAAAGAAAAAGAGTAATAAAGTCACTGTAATGTACCTACAAACAGTGAACAGACTTCAGCTTTAATTTGAAAACTCCCTGTGGGCTGAGCTGAGTGAGGGCTTAAACTCCTATTTAAAATAATTCCTTTTTGTCTGTTTATTCCTAAGGGAAAGGATTGTCCATGTGCAATAAAACTGTTGCTCAAGGTTATTTCCCCATCCGAGCTGTGGTTTCTCCAGTTTATTATTTCCCTGTTGCCAGCTCTCAGCTCCCAGCCCAGCCATTTTGCTGCATTAATTGCTGCACTCCTTTATTTCCAGGGGGGTTTGAGGCTGGGAGCAGTGGCAGCCTCCACGTGGTCCTGCCAGTTGTTTTCTCCACCTCCATTGTGCTGCTGGGAGCCTTGCTGGTGTCACACCAAAGGTACCTTGTTCCTTCCTACCCCAAAGTGCAGCTGCACTGGTGTCACAGAACCCCAAACTGGTCTGGGTTGGGAGGGACCTTCAATCCCATCCAGGGCCACCCCAGGGTCACCTCCCACTGTCCCNAGTATCCATCTAAATGCCCCCTTTTCCAGCTCACAGCCATTCCCTGTGTCCTGTCCCTCCATCTCTTGTCCCCATTCCCTCTCCAGCTCTCCTGGAGCCCTTCAGGCCCTGTGGGTTCATTCAGCACAGACTGTACCCTTTATATTTTCCCAAACTGCCACCTGCAATGTCCCTCCTTGATGCTCTGGGTTAAATTTGGGCCATTTCTCACCTCTCCCGTGGTTATTTCATGGTGCTGTGGATAAATGAAATGGCAGAGATTCCTTCCTTCCTTCCCTGCACACTGCAGCCCCTGTGGGGGCATTGCAAGCTCCAGCATGTCCCTGCCATTTCAGGATGAAGAAGCTGCTCTGGGAGGATGTTCCCAACCCCAGGAACTGCTCGTGGGCACAGGGAGTTAATTTCCAGCAGGTTTGTGTTTCCCTGGGGCTGCTGCTTCCTCCACCCAGGGCTCTGTCTCCAGTGGGAATCCAGCCCTGTTCACCCCTCTGGCTCCTTCCAGAGGTTCCCATTTCCCAGGCCTCTGGATTATTGGATGTGATAAATATCTGTCATTTTTTAATGGGTGACAGATGGTGGCCTGTGCCAAAACACCCCTGGCCTTGGCTGGGAGGGGTTTAATCTGTGTTTGCTGTGGTGTCCAGGGAGAGAGGAAGGAATGCAAACAGCTCCATCAGGGATAAACCACACGCAGCAGGAGAAAAAAAATGTTATTTTCATTATTTCAGAGCCCCTGTTCATTTTACTGTGGGAAGGTGATGGATTTGTGTGGGGAAAATCCCAAATTCAGGGCCCAGGTGTCACCAACAGCGAGTCTGGACTGAGCAGAGCCCAAGAATTTTACTCTGCTCTAATTTCCCAGTACTCCAAGTATTTTGACACTTTCCTCATTATTTTGGCAGCTTCCCTGCTGTAAAACATGGTTTGTTAATCCACAAAAAAAACCCAGGTTTATCTGTTTTGTCCTGAATTCATTTGGAATTACAAGGGAATTTTCCTTTGGAGCTCTCATGCTGCTGTCAGTTCATCCTGGTGGATAATAATAATGAATGTGCATTAATTAGGGAGCAGTAAATCCTGCATTTCTCCCAGACTGAGGTGTTTCACTCCGTTCAAACATGCAGCTCAGGTGGGAATGCTCCAAAAACCCTGTGGAAAGGCTGAATTTGACCTGGTTAATCCAATCCTAGCAGGGAAAGTTCCTTCAACTGATGTAACAATGATTAAATCTGTGGAGGAAATTTTGTCTTAGAGGATTTCAACTCTGAATTCTTAAAAAACAATATATGAACTCCATGTGGCAGAATTCCAGGCTACTGGGAATGACCTTTGGGGTGGGATGCTGTGATCCATAAAAGCTGGAGAGTGAAATAAAGCTGGTCCATAATAAATGAGCACTGCAATCCCTCTTTTCTTCCAGCCTGAAACTCTGGAGCATCTGTTTGCCAAGCAGCCTGAGCCAATGTCCTGTGAGCCCCTTCTCCTGGAGGCAGAGATGGTGCTGGAGGACATCAGCATCGCCAAACCCCTGCAAAAAGAAGAGCCAGGGGATTTCTTAGGAGTTGATCCCACTTTTCCAACCGCCCAGGACTCGGAATGTGACTCTGCATGCTGCAGCAGCCACTTCCAGAGCAGCAGCTTCTCCAGGAGCTCCCAGGATGGAGAATCCAGGGCTCAGGGTGCCCTCAGATACGCCACTGTCATCGGCCACCTGCGGAAAACAAATCCAAGGGCTTCTTTGGACAGCTGCTTCCCAGGGGGAGACTCCATAGCCCTGGGTGCCTTCTCCAGTGGGGCATTGCTGGTGTTCCCTGCCCCCCAGCCCAGCAGGGCTGTGTCCCTGCTCTCCTCGGAGGGATTCTCGGAGCCCTTGGATGAAGCTTTCCCGGGCAGCGCCGCTCGCAGCCTGCGTTACCTGGGGATCACAGCCCTGGAAAAGGGACCCAGGGGCCTTCTCCTGGCACAGAGCTCCAGGGGGATGTGCCAGCCCCAAAGCCTCACGGAGCAGGGGCTCCTCCAGCTCATCCCAGCACATGTCAGGGAGTTGATCCAAAGCAGCCTCAAGCCCAGAGCCAGCGTTCCCTACGTTCCGCAGTTCCGGATGGCTCCAGCCAAAGGGCAGGAGGCCACGGAGAAAAAGTGACAGAATCACCCCAAAATTGGATATTCCTCAAGTTTTTCCAGGTGTTGGTGCATTCCCCCGTTTTCCCTCTCTTGATTTATCCAGCTTGTTCTGGTTTTAGGCTTCGCCTGGAGGGGGAGAGAGCTGATCCGTGGATGGAATATTTCTGTGGGAGGAAACCTGGCTGTGCCATTTCCCTGGGAGTGATTTGTGACACAGCCTGGCTGTGCTTGGAAGGAATGGATCAGGGAGTGAAAGGCTCAGGGCACTGCAGGAACGGGAGGAGAATCCAAATTCCTGTCTCCATTCATTGGAGAATGTAGTATTTAAAGTAAAGTATTCACATTTTATTGCTGAAAACAAGATTCCAAACTGTGCAGTTTTACCCTGACATCTCTTCCCAAGCTCTTCCCTAAGATTTCATGAGAGAAAAGACAGGAATTGCATCCAAGGATCCAAGGACCTTGCATTTTTTGATTTTGGAGGATCCAGCCTGTCTGTATGGCCTTGGAGAAGTCACTTTGCCTCTACAGCCCTGGCAGGAAGCCTCAGGTGGGAGTAAATCAGGTCTGGATTTTCTGGGAGAAGCAGGAAAACAAACCCACACCTCTTTGCAAGCCAAAGCTCTTTTTCTTTTTATTTCATAACTCATAAATATTTTTCTACACCTGCCTTTTCAGAGCACTATTTTGAGGAGTGAAGGAGGATGAATTTATTGTGTATTCCAGAGAATATATTTCTGTCAAACTTCAGAGAGACAAAACCAAAAGGGCAAAACTGACATTAAAAACCAAAGCAAGGATGAATTTAAACCCAGCATAAAACAAAACCCCACTGCTGGTTTTTGTTAAACTGCTGACCTGGCTCTTCCAGAGCTCTTTGAAACTTGTCACTGTGGTTGGAGATAAACCTGCAGGATCCTGTGGCATTCCAGGCTAAAGCTGGATTTAGGATTCACTTCCTACTGTTGGGAAAGGACAGGAGAGCCCAGTTCTCTGGAGAATGGAATGACCCTTGCATGGAAGTGTCCAGAGAAACTATTTGGTTGTGTTTGAAGATCATCTTTCTCCAAAAATAAAAAGCTGTTGTTGATTTTAGCCTGCACAGTCCTTTCCCAGTAATTCCATGTGAACAGGGGGAGCTTAGCCATGGGAATGCTGGGCCAGGGAAGGCTTTCCTGGGAACGTGGGAGAATTCAGGAATTAGGAGATGTGCAGGAGGTCTCTCCTCAATGGACACTGGCAGATTCCCAGGTTTCAGCTCCTTTGGGAGCCCAGCCCATCCTCCTGCTGCCATGCCTTCATTTTCCTAATGGCCAGAGCAGGTGGTGCTCCTCAGGAAAACCAATGGCTCTCCTCTGCAGAAACCGTGCAGGGAACACAGCAAATCCGAGCAGCCTCGGCAGAAGGAGCAGATCTGGGGAGAGGTCAGTGTGGAACCAGAGGACTGGATCCCTTGCTGGGCTGTTCCTGTGCACATCTGCAATCCCAGCGGCCCTGGGGATGCTGCAAATCCAGGGCCTGACCCACGGCACGGCACGGGGCAGGCCCCAGCTCCATAAATAATTCCTCAAACTGGCATTTGCATCCTGATGGAGGGGACATTGGATCCTGCTCCTCACCTCTCCGTGCTCCCAGAGAAAGCCGAAATCTGCATATCCTGAATGCTCCATCTGCTGCCTCTGGCTCCGGTTACAGCTCCGGCTGCTCCCTCCGGCAGCAGCTGCCTCGGGGAGGGAAAACTGGGAGCTGGGCAGAGCTGGGAGCTGGGGCCAGTTATTTTCCATCATTATTTCCCCCCTCAGCTCCAGGTCAGGTTGTTTGTCCCAGCTGAGCCTTTCCCAGGCCGTGAGGAATGGCTGTGTTTGCAGCCACAGGAACAAAATCTCCTTGGCTTATTCCTGGCTGGGCTGGAGCTGGGAACGTGCAGTGCCTGGGCATTTTTGGAAGGTAAGGAAATTTTTGTCAGAGTCACATGAAACTCCCATTCATTCCAGAAGAACTGTCCCTGCAAGGGACACAGGTGTCACCCCGGGGAGGGCTTTGTTCCAGGAGCTGCCCTTGGAAATGTGTGGAGCAGGGGATCTGTGCTCACTGCTTCTCCCAGTTCCTTGGCAGGAGAGCTGGGAAAGGAACCAGGAACAGGGAGAAAGTAGGGAACAGGGTCATGGCAGGATCTGTGCTGGGAGAAAAAATGGGGTTCAAGTGATGATCTTCACCTCCAGCTCTGCTCTGAGGGGTCTCCTCCATTCCTGGGTCAGGGCCTGGCAGATCCAAAGGGATTCACCTGCCCCTGGGCATGGGGAGAGGGGAGGAAAAACCTGTGGAATTGCATTTGGGAGTATCCCAAGAGCAGCCACAGGAGTGCCTCCACTCCTGGGTCAGGGCCTGGCAGATCCAAAAGGATTCACATACCCCTGGGTGAAAAAAAAACAACAAAAACACCAATGGAATTGCATTTGGGAGCATCCTAAGAGCAGCCACAGGAGTGACCCAGTGCAGTTTCTGTTTCCTTCACAGGGAAAATGTTGCTGCTCCTCCAGAAACGTTCCTGTGCCACCAACAATCCTGAGCAGTTCCCAGGGAATGTGGGAGCTTTGCAGAGGAATGGGGTTTCTGGCCGTGGCCTCACGCTCACCAGGAGAGGCCTTTTCAGTTTGAACCAAGCAATTTTAGGAACCACGTGCAGCTTCTGAAGTACAAATTAAGATCCTGCAGATTCATTTTGAAGAGCATTCAGGAGTGCAGCTCTTTCATGTAAGAAAATGAATCAAATGTGTCATTTTCCTTTTTCAATGTCATTTGCAGCTACAGTTAAATTCCTCCCTTTATTTTTTAGTTTAAATCTGGGATTGATGTTTGAAACAGCAAAAACTTCCCATGCCAGGAATTTGGAACTTGATCATCTTTAAGGTCCTTTCCAACCCAGGCCATTCCATGATTTGAAAGCACAGAAGGGATCAATAGATCCTTCAAATCCTTCCCCAGGCCAGCATTTTGTCATGGATATTCCAGATTCTGTGTTCCCTGATGTAGAAAGGAGAATTAAAATGCAGGTTTCTGGTGGGAATTTCTGCAAGAGGAAGGATCCCATTCCTCCAGCCTTCCCTCTGCTGGGAAAGCAACTTGTCTGAAGGTTTGAATTAAATCTATTTGGGGTGTGCATCCAGTTTTTTCCCAGTAAAACACTGGGATTTCAGCACCTGCCCCAGTGCCCAGATCCTGCTGTTGACAAGGGCGCTGGCACACAGCCCCAGCAACCCCAAAAACGACCCAAAACCCCAAAAATTCCTTTCAGGAAGAGCCAAACTGGGAAGCCACAGCATCCTTGTGGCTGGAAAAGCGGGCGGGTTTGGCAGGGGCCATTGTGCTCGGTAATGATCCCAAACAAAAACCTCCCATTAATTAATGACTCGCGGCAGGAGCTGCTCGTGCCAGCGCTGCCAGAGCAGGGCCGGGCACTGAGAACTCTGCCCGGGAAGCTGCAAAACAGCTCCTGGAATAACGCAGAGTCCTGCTGGGAGGGGGTGAATGGAAAAACAAGGGCTGGAGGAAGGGACAGCCCGGGCTGGGGGGGCTGGGGGCTGATGAAAAGCCGTGGGCAGCCAGGTCTGGGGGCCTGTGAGAGATAAAGGTCACGGCAGTGCAGCTCACAGCTAATTCAAGGCTCTCATTTGGCCTTTTTAATCACCTTTTTTAAACACAGCCCCGCTTCCCCCCTTTCCCCATCGTCCTGGATGGGCCCTTTTGGGGTGCAAAAGAAGCTCATTTCCTATCCCTGAAAGCTGGTTCAGAAGCAGCCATTTATACCTTCAGGTCCAGGAGTAGAGTTAGGGATGGGTGACAAGCACAAACCTACCCCGTGCTGCTTTCCCAGGGAAAAAATACAATTTCCATATGGATCCAGCACGTGGGAAAGGAGAAGGAGCAGCCTGGGCTGGTGGAAAGTGGAATGAGATGGGCTTTAACCTCCATCCAAATCCAAAGCATTGTGGGATTTTAGATTTCTGTGAATTCCATGCATGGAATTTTGGAATGGGATGGAAAGCCAAGGAAGAGCTCTCTGTTAGATCTCCCAAATCCATCCAGGACACCCAGGAGGGCAGGAGACCCAGCTCAGGCTGCAAAGGAGCACTCAGAGCCTCATCTCGAGCTTCCAGTGATGATTAAAGATCTGGCAGGGAAGGAATTATTTAATCTTGTGCCTGCCTAATGTCACAAGCTCGTTGGAGACTCGTTGGCTGCTGTTTGCAGGAACAGCTTGGGATCCCTCTGCTCCAGCTGGGTGCCCAGGAAATCTCCAGCTGGATAGGCAGGAAAAATTCAGCTGGATGGCCAGGAGAACTCCAGCTAGATAGGCAGGAAAAATTCAGCTGGATGGGCAGGAGAACTCCAGCTGGGAGAGGACCCCTCCCTCCTCAGCACAGGGACCAGCAGGAAGAGTGATGGACTCAGCCCTGCTCCCCATTTCTGCCCCTGAACCATCCCACACACCCTGGAACAGCTTCTGGCTGGAGCAGGGATGGTTCCAGAGAAATTTCTTCCAACAGCTCTGGCTGAAGCGAAGGATGTTGGGTTTCTTTTGGTTTTCAGTGCACAGAACTTTGAACGTGCTCTGAAAGTGAAAAGATTCTTTTAGGTTGCTGCTTGTCTTGGAGCTGGGAATGATCTGGAGCAGCAGATGAAGCTGAGAAGGGGCTGGAGAACCCTGAGGGAGCTGGGAAGGGGCTGGAGAATCCCTGAGGGAGTTGGGAAGGGGCTGGAGCATCCCTGAGGGAGCTGGGAAGGGGCTGGAGAACCCTGAGGGAGCTGGGAAGGGGCTGGAGAATCCCTGAGGGAGTTGGGAAGGGACTGGAGAATCCCTGAGGGAGTTGGGAAGGGGCTGGAGAATCCCTGAGGGAGCTGGGAAGGGGCTGGAGAATCCCTGAGGGAGATGGGAAGGGGCTGGAGAATCCCTGAGGGAGTTGGGAAGGGGCTCAGCCTGGAGCAAAGGAGGCTCAGGGGGGCCCTCCTGGCTCTGCACAATTCCTGACAGGAGGGGACAGCCAGGTTCTGCTTCCAAAGACAGGGACAGGAGGAGAAAATGGCTTCAGGTTACTCTAGGGAAGGTTCAGCTAGGATATTATGGAAAATTTCTTCTTGGAAAAGGTTTTCCAGCCCTGGCACAGCTGCCCAGGGCAGGGGTTGAGTCCCCATCCCTTGCAGAATTTAAAAGCCCTGTGGATGTGGCACTTGGGGACATGGGGCAGTGCTGGCCTTGGCAGTGCTGGGAAATAATTGGACTTGATGGTCTCAGAGGACTTTTCCAAGATTAATGATTCCAGGATTCTGTGGTTTTATAACTGTGGGAGCCTTTTTCTCTTTTCCCCAGCAGCTGGCTGTGGAAATGGATGTTGGAGCAGGAGCCCTGCCCTCATCCCTGTGAGGACTCCAATCCAATTCCCTGCCTGGAGCTGAGAGAGATTGCTCTGAACCCCTTGGAGCTCTGGGGCCTCTCTGGCTGAAATAGGGATGTTAGAACTGCACAGATGGAAATTCAGGAGATGCGAAGATTATTTCCCTGCATGTCCTGCTTTGTGTCACCTGCCCAGACCCTTTTTTCAGTGGTGACAGCACCAGAAACACAAGCCAGGGTTGCCAGGCTAAAACACAGTAAGGTTTCCTGTTTTAAAAAGCTGCTCTGTTTTTTTTTTTGTTGGATTTTTTTTTTTTTGGTAGGCAAAAAGACAGTGGAACGTTTCCCACCAATCTGAGATCCCTTTTCCCACTCCAAAAAAACCAGTCCCAGGATTAGGGGCTAAAATCTTTGTGGCCACTGCTTTGATGTGGTTTTAGGGAGCTGGTGTTAATTAACTGAGGGTTTTTAGAATAAGGAAAATCTCTTCCCTGGGCACTTCCCAGACTCTCCCTGTGAGGGTGGGCAGGACCTGGCCCAGATTTCCTATCCCTGGAAGTGTCCAAGGCCAGGCTGGAGCAAGCTGGGATAGTGGAAGGTGTCCCTGCCCATGGAGAGGGGACTGGATAATCCCTGAGGTCCCTCCCAACCCAAACCATTCCAGGATTCCATGAGGAATTACAGCTTTAATGTCAGGACTTCTTATATCTGTTCATGTGTTACTTGTGTTTATTTAGACAAAATTTTAGCTGCTTCCTTCAGCAAACCCAAGGACCTTCCAGCCTTGGCTGTTTTGCAGGATGAATAATCTTGTCAGGGGCTATTTATTCATCCACTTCCAGACACAAATCCTCCTCCAGCTGGATAAACTGGGTTGGGGACAAGCTGTGGGCTCAGGGCTGGCAGCCAGAGAGGAGAATATTCCCAAGCACCCCTCAGCCCTGACCCAGAGCTCCTCCTGGACCCTGCCAGGGCTTGGGATGCTCCCACAGAACTCGCTGGGTGAGTCAGCTCTGTGTCTGCCAGGCTGTGCTGAGGGGGAGGAAGAGGAGTGAAGAGCTTGTGCTGCTCCAGGGAAGCTGCAGCACAGGAGAAAAGTGACAGAATCTTCTTCCTCTCTCAGCTCCTTGCCTGGAAAAATCCACCTTTTCCTGTTCTTCCTGCTAAACCAACACCTGATGCCTTGGTGGCACCTTGGGGGCTGCCAGGGAAGCTGAGGCAGTGGGAGCATCCAGCTTTTCCAAAGCAGGCACAACATACTCCTAATCCACCTTCCTGCTGATACTTTTTCTGCTCTGCTCCATGTTTTTTCCCAGCACTTCCCAGCTCTGTCAGGGATGATGCCCATGGCTGAGGATTCAAGCCCATCCTCCCTCCTAAAGCCCAGGCTACAGAGAAAATTGGGAATCTGAGATCTCAGCCTCACATCCCAGCAAGTGCAGCAATGCTCCTTGCTGTTGTCTTTAACCAAAATATTGGGGTTTCCAGGTTTGTTTCAGAAAGAGAAACCATCCATGGAATTACCCTCGTTGTTTTGGGACTGTGACAAATCCTTCCTGCTTCCCATCTCCTGCACCTGCCTGCTGCTTTATGGATGAGAAATTCCAGTGGTTCCACTGCAGCCCTGGCATTGCTCCAGGGAAGTGTCTGCCTTTAAAAAGTGCCCAGCATTGTCAAAGTAGTAAAAAGCTTCAGTGGCTCCATAAGCTCCTGCCATTTTCCTAGGAAGGCTTTTTTAGAGAAGCCACCCTGTTGGAGAGGAGCTGCCCTGGATTGCTGGTTTATCCATTTCCATGCAGGATTTGGAACTCCACAGCAGCCTCCTGAGAGTGGAAAACCTCATCGAGGCCTCCCAGAGGGATTTCTGGAGGGGTAGGAAGCACATCCTTCACTGCCCAGCTGCTGCTCCACACACTTTTCCCAAATAATTCCCTAATAAAGCTCCAGGAAGGAAAGGAGGGATGGAATGTGTGCCCTGCACCTCTTCCCTCCTTGCTCAGCTTCTCTCTCCCTCTGGATATCAAACCCAACATTTCTTCTACTCCTGGTATGAAATGGGATGGGGAAATTCCATTGCCTGATCCCAGCATCTGTTACATCCCTTTTAATTCCCATTTATTTGATATCCATGAGCTTCTTCAGCTGGAAGGACAGAGAAGGGAGCACAAACATTCATTAATTCTTCCCAATTCATTAATTTATTCATTGATCTCTTACAGTATCCAGGGTATTTGTTTCCTTTCCTTGTTTCCATTCTGTCCTGTCAATCTCCCAACAATCCAGAGCCTCCCTCAGTTTTCACCTGAATCCCTTTTCCTGCCACCAAGATCTTGAAGGAAGAGGAAGGAAGATGACAAAGACATTTGGGTTTGATGAGCTGAGAGCACAGAGAGGGGAAAATCCTGTGGGGAGTCCCTGGCTGGCTTTGCTTGGTGTGGGCAGTGCCAGGAATCTCCTGAAAAGGGGGATTTTGGAATGGGGGGGAGACACCAAATCCAGAGTAAACCCCCCAGAAAATGGAAAATACTCCACAATGGCCTCAGTGGAGGTTCTGAGGCTGCCCTGGGGGTGTTGGAGGGCACAGGAACCAGCACTCCCTTCTGTTCCTATCAGCCCTTCTCATGCCAAACACGTTTCCTGCTGCTCCTTCCTGTTTTAATGGGAAATGGATCCTTTCACAGGACCTCACCGAATCCATTTATCCTGTTCTGTTCCAGCTCTCCTGCCACATTTATCACCCAAGGATCTGAGTGCATTCAACACAACCACAGACATCTGCCAGCTTATTTTTTTCTCCCTCTCAGTCTCTTCAGGAGAAAAAATTGAAATGAGTGCAACAGTTTTCCTATTTTAGGAAGTTGGACTTTTCCCCCAGCCTCTCTCCCACAAACATTGCTTTAGTTTTTTTTCTAGTAGAGAAAACAAATCCCCACAGGATCCACATCCTCAGGTTTGATCCTGAGACTGTTTTACTTTCCAGAAACAGAGCTGGACCATCCCTCTACTGCCCAGCTCTAGGGAGGGTGTCAGGAATATCAGGAATATTCTTCCTCTCACCAGGCAGCTTTTTGGCTGGAGCATTGGGAATGTGGGAATCTTGCACCACAATGGGACAGAAATGGTCACAAGTCACAGGGAAATGAGGAAAAGCATCCTGGACTGGTGAGAGCTCTGTGTCAACAATGAATCCCAAAAATCCTGCCGAGTTACTGCCTGAAGTGATCCCTGTGCATCATCCCTGTGGTGTTGGCACTTAAATAAAACATGGAATGGGTTGGGTTGGGAGGGTTAAACACATTTAATTCCAAACTCTTTCATGGCAGGGACATCTCCCACTGTCCCAGGCTGCTCCAGCCTGGCCTTGGACACTCCAGGGATGCAGGGGCAGCCACAGCTGCTCTGGGAATTCCATTCCAGGACCTGCCCACCCTCCCAGCCAGGAATTCCTGCCCAATATCCCATCCAGCCCTGCCCTCTGGAAGCCATTCCTCGTGTCCTGGCACTGCAGAACTCTGGCACACGAGGGTTCACCCCCAAACCTTCATCCCCTGCCTGGTTTTGGGACCTTGCCGGGGAGGAACACGGAGAAGGGGATGTCCCCCTTCAGGGAGCAGCCTCAGCTGTGCGTTATCCTGGGGATTCCCGCGTGGAAGGCAGCGGGATCCCAGGATCAAAGTTGGGAAGAGAGAGGAGGCGCCTCCCTCGCCTGCTGAGGGAGCTGTCCAGATCCTGAGTGCCCGGAGAATTCCTGCAGCCCCTTTTGGCCCCGAGTTGTGCTGTCAGAGATGATCCCGGAGGTGCCTTCGGGCAGTTCCCTGAGGATTCTCCCAGGAATGGGGAGGATTGGCCAGATAACCAAAAATCTCCGTGATTTCACAGAACCACAGAACGGTTTGGGTTGAAAAGGACCTTAAAGATGATCTCAAATGTGATCTCAGAGCTCCTGAGTGTGACTGCTGCGTGTTTGAGAGCTCAGAGCCGGCTGTGGGAATGACAAAGGCAGGGCTGGTCACTGGGAAGTGACCTTTTCCCAAGGATCTCAGCCTCATTTATGGGTATGAAATCCTTTGGGATGGCCAGAGCTTCTCCCCAGTGGAAACTCGGTGCCTGTGAGTGGCATTTGGTAACTGCAGCAGGGCAGGGAGTGCTGCAGCTCTCAGGATGCACTTTGGTGCACCAGGAGTGCTCAGGGCCTCTGGAATACCCCAGGAATGACTTGTTGGGGTTGGCCTGGCAGACTCAGCAGAGGGAGAGAAGAGCACCAGGAGCCCATGATACAATCACAGCAAGAGCTCTGAGGAGTTCCTTCCTTCCATCCCCCTGCTCTCAGCATTCCCTGCTGGCATCCAGGCCTGCAGGAGGGTGGCAGGGAAGAGAGGAGGAACCCCGGGAGCTGCTGCTGCCAGCTGCAAACAGGAACAGCCCCGTCCTTCCCAGCAGAGTGAAGCACTGCTGCTGTTCCCAGCCTCTGGAATTGCATCCATGCCTCTGAATGGCTGCCTGGATCAGGGCTGCTGAGCCCTCCTGTTGCCAGGCATTTGAAAAGCTTGGATGTGCTGCCTGAAGGCTGGGAATGACCAAGGGCAGGATTTGAATCTCCCTGGCCTTGCAGTCTGGAAGAGCAGAGTTTCTTTCAGCCATTTGGGAACTCTGTGTCCTGCCCTAATTTGTGTCGTTCAGTGCTTACAGAAAAGAGATAACGCCTAAATATTCCAAAGATTTGCCTGAGCCTAAACCACAGGGTTTACACCTAGAATCCATGGAAGGATTGCAGAAGTGACTTCTCTGTGGAGTTTCACAGAGTTTAACACCTTTGCACACCAAACTAGACCAGATTCCTCCCACCTGATCTGTGTCTAAGGCAGCAGAGAGGGACAAAAATTCACCTTGGTTCTCCTCACTGCAGCCCAAATTTTGTAAAAGGTGTTGGCATGTTGGAACTTGATTGATCATTACTGTTATATTTTAAAAGAAACTCCTGTTTGTCATAGAAATCTCTCCATTAATTATTAACTCTTAATTTTACTGAGCTGGACAGAGAATCTTTTCTCCTCTGTCTGATTACATGGCACAAAACTTTCATTCAATATTGTTCTTTTATTGCATAAAGGGTGGTTTATCAAGGTCTGCTGTGGTCTGGCCTGTGGGTCTGTGGGATATTGGGCCATGGGATGGGACTTGAGCAAGAATCCCAACACAGCAGCCCTCTGTTCACTTTTCTGAGGCTGCAGTCATGAATCCATGGAAAAAAATCAAGGGGCTGTGTGTCATCCCCAAATAACCAGTTTAACTCCACGTTTTAAAGGTTTTATAATGAATGGATTTTATTTTTCCCTGCTAGACTCTGAGGTTTTGGGGAATTGAGGTGGGTTCTTTAAGCCTTTCAGAAGACCAGAAAATTCCTCTTTTACCACATGAGCCAAGTCTTCATGTCATTGCTCCAGAAACTCGGCCTTTGTTGAGGACATCAAACAGCCAAAGATCTCGTGTTTAGGATGAAACAGAAGTGGCAAACCATATAAAGAGAGTTCCCCTTTGCCTGCTGGGTGTTTGGGGTGGCATGACCAGGCAGCAGCTCCCACAGGTGTGACACGCGACATTAAATCTTTGAGGTGAGCAGCTCCCGTTTGCCAGGGCCTCGCCCCCCTCACAGGGAGGAATTCCTCCCCAAAATCCCAGCCCAGCCTGGCCCAGCTGTGCCCCGCGGTTTGTACCTGCTGCCTCCCCTGGGTGTGGAGTGTCCTCTGCTCCGGGCGACATTCCCCAGGCACGGTTCTCACGCCACCACCAGCTGCCTCCTCTCTCCTGCTCTGCCCCTATGGATGCAACGATATCGATAAATTTGTGTTTGATTCCTTGCCATCCCAGACTGGTTTGGGTTGGGAGTTCCTCGGCGCTCCCCTCATGCCCCCCCCGCCATGCCACGCACCANAGGAAGGGACGGAGAGGAGCGGGGAGCGAAGGGAAGGCGGGCGAGGAGCCGAGCCGAGCCGAGCCGAGCCTGAGGCGCTCCCCGCGGGGCCGGCCCCGCTCGCTCCGCAGCGCTGGGGAAGCGCGGCCGCAGCCAGCGCCGGGGCCATGGAGCGCTGAGGGGCTGCGGGAGCGTGAGGCGAGCCTGAGGAGAACCNAGGGACGGACGGAGCGGGGCGGGACGGACGGAACCGGGAGGGGAGAGCGGAGCCGGGCGCCGAGGGAAGGGGAGGAAGGAGCGGAGCGGAGCAGGCGGGGAAGGAGAGGGAAAGGAAGAGGCGGAAAGGCAAAGGAAGGGACGGAGAGGGACAGGAAGGGACGGAGAGGAGCGGGGAGCGGAGGGAAGGCGGGCGAGGAGCCGAGCCGAGCCGAGCCGAGCCGAGCCNCCTGCCCTGAGGGGATCCCGGCGGGTCCCGGTCCCTGCCCTGAGGGGATCCCGGCGGGTCCCGGTCCCTGCCCTGAGGGGATCCCGGCGGGTCCCGGTCCCTGCCCTGAGGGGATCCCGGCGGGTCCCGGTCCCTGCCCTGAGGGGATCCCGGCGGGTCCCGGTCCCTGCCCTGAGGGGATCCCGGCGGGTCCCGGTCCCTGCCCTGAGGGGATCCCGGCGGGTCCCGGTCCCTGCCCTGAGGGGATCCCGGCGGGTCCCGGTCCCTGCCCTGAGGGGATCCCGGCGGGTCCCGGTCCCTGCTTCGGGGCCGCGGGGCCGATGGAGCCCAAGGACCGAGTCACTTGTGGGTGTTTGCGTGGCCCCAGATAAGTTTTGTGGTGGTCTGGAGAGAAAAAAGCCCCAAACAAACAAGGGTTACGGTTTGCCAGAGAGCGGGTGTACGCTTTAATTGGTTTTTAAAATTACTTCGTTTCTGCGCTCTCTGCACCTTCTAGGTATTCTGTGCACACGTTTATTTCCCTTCTATTTCTCCCTATGTTCTTTCTGCCTCGAATTGCTGCTGGAATGGCTCATTTTTCCCTGGCCGTGTTGAGGCTGCCGTGCGGCAGCATCGCGTTGCACAGAGCCGCATTCCCGGGATTTGTGTGGGATGGGATGGGGCTGCCCTGCCGGCCGCCCCTTCCCAGACAGCCCAGCCCCAGCCCGCAATGCTGGGCAGCGGCGGAGCCGCGGAACTCCGAGCGGGATGAGCTCTCCCGATGCTCCTCTGCCGGAGACATTTCCTCTGCATCATTTCCCTGCCATGTGCTTTGAGTCAGTTTGTTTTTCCTGAGCCTCCTTTTCTCATTTCGGAGCCTGGTGGGAGTCGTGAGTTCAGAGAGGATCTGGGAGTCGATCTCTCAGTGTGGCTCCACAAAGAGAAGCTTTTTCCTCTCCTCAGGTGGAGGTTGATGAGTTTTAAATCAATTCTGATGAGGAACGAGGTGTTTGCTGTGATCTCTGGGGCTGGGATGGAGCCACGAGGGTACAGAGTTGTTTTGTGTGATGCTCAGCATCTGTTGCTACAGGAAACATCCCAAGAGATCCTCCACTAAAGAGAGAATTCCTGCTAGATCTCTCTTGCATGAGACTCTTTCCAGCAGAATCCATGCAATGCCTTTTATTCTTTTCCCTCTGGGATCCCGGTGTCCATAAGAAGCAGCAGGGAATAAGCTGAGTAATTGCATTTGCAGGTTGTAAATCCAGTGGAACAGGGAACTTTTTTAGGCCACTATGAGAGAGATGCTCGTTTGCAGTGCCCTTCATTATCAGCTCCAGAGAGGGAGCTGATGGTTGAAAAGGTTATGAACAAATCTGTGATCTATAAATCATCTGGAATAAAAGCTTGTTAGCACAACAAGTGCCTTTCCTGGCACGTTATTCATTGGAATTCTCTGTTTCTCTTGTCATCTCATCTATTTTAATGTTTTCTTGTCACTGCTCAGGTGCTCCAGGTATAGCTGCATCCTGCTTAATTCTTGGCTTTTGGAGATTTTAGATTCCAGGAAATAATTTTTAGTGCAATGCTTTAATGTGAAGCTGAAGTGAAGGGTGATATTGAGCCCTTTTGGGCTGTTTTTTTTCCCAAAAACATATTCAGGATTTTTCTCCCCCACTTCTGTATTTACTTCCCAGCTATTCCCACGTCACATGGAAACCTCTCCTTATTCAGCATTCAAATCCTGATTTATCCATCAGGAAGCTTAACCCAGCTGAGCTGAGTAATCGTCTCTGGGAACACAAGGCTCCTTTAAAAAGTCATTCCACCCAAATCCCTGGAATTTCCATATTGGAAATGGATAGCCACGGATGGAGCTGGGAAATCCTGCCTGAAATGGCAAGTTTTAATTGGGATGGTTTGTTTTACCCAACATCCTTTCCTTGGAATGATCCACGTGGAGGTGACCCTGGAGAAATGTGGGAAGTTTTCAACATTTGGGAAAAGCTGTGACAAAACAGTGCTTGGAAACACCTTTATTCCTCTCAATTAAGTGCCTGTCTTTCCAATTTTCAATCTTTGAATGGTTCCTCAGCAAATCAAATTGGATAATTATGGCAGTGGGATAAATACAGCCTTGGCAGATGGAAAAAAACAAAACAAACCAACACTGGGAAGGTGTAGGACAAATAACGAGGAGCAAAAAACTCCCTTCAACTTGGTGCCTGTTGCAAACAGATGAGTGGATGTTTGTATGAAATACTGCTTTGAAGGAAAAGGATTTTAACCTGATGTTATTACTCATGCTCTGGGGTTTTTTTTTCACCTTTTCCTTCAGTTTGGAGAATGAAAATAATTTGTCAGCTTCACTTTGGGCTCCTTGCTGCTGCAGTGTTTTGGTTTCAGGCGATGCGGGGGGATGCTCGAGCTGGGGTAGGTGAATTTCAGCTGAATTTCTATAATTATGAAAACAGCTCTCAGCTTCAAGCTTGTTTTTACAAAAAAAGAACAAATTGATGCCATCCTGTTGCTGCTGAAACATGCAGGGAAAGCCAGGCTGTGCTTCCTGTTACATCTCTGAGTGTTCCATTCATCTGTGAGCCCTTCGTGTCCCAAATAATTCAAGGATATATCCATTATTCAGGGTAAAATCTTAGAAAGATGAATGGTACAGAGAAAGTAAATTAAGAACTTTTCTCTTGGTTATGCAGCAGAATTGGAAAATCCGAGCCTTTGAATTCCATTTTTTAATTTAATTTTTCATTAGCTGTCTAATTAGACCAAGGGCCCTTTTGCCAGAGTGTTCTTGAAGCACAAAACTTGGCAAAATAATTCCTGTTAGTCACAGAAGTCTGAGGAACTTTGCAAAGGGAAAAAGACAATTTTTAAAGAACAATAAAGAAAAGAGAAAATGCTTCATCCTTTATACTTTAAACCAGTCTGAGAGAAGAGAGGGAACTTCCTGGCAGAGCAGATTATTCCATGTCTGCCTCCCCTGGAATTCCTGCACTTTCTGCTGCAGCATCTGGCACTGCTGGCAGTGATGAGGAAATAGATTAGAGCATGAGGCTGGATTAAATCTGGGCTTTTTCAGGTGCTTAAAAATGTCATTTTGTGCACCCTCAGTTCAGCTTTTCCTCATGTTTGGCCACGTAAGGATACGCTTTGCTTATAAATAACTCAGAGGAGGAAAATCCAGAAAATTCCCTTTTATTTTTCTTTGTTTCTCCCTTTTCTGTCTGTCCATGTGGGGTTTTGTGCGTGGATTGTGGGATTTTTTTTCCTTTCCTCCATCCGTTTTCTTTCCTGCATCGCTCTCCTCTCTGGAAGCCGAGCAAAGAGAGTTGTGGATATTTTTACCAGTGAAGTGGAACCAAGGCAGATCCAGGGCCTGGGAGAAGTTAAGGACAATCTTGGTGATGCTGAAAATAAAGCTTGGGAATTGGGACAATGTGGAGCAAAGATATTGCATAGAGTGAGATATTTTACAGAGCAAAATTAAAGAAAAAAAGTTGCTTGTTTGGGGTAAAACCATAAAACTTGGTACCTTCAGGGCTGAACGCCAGAAAAATGCAGAATTATGGTCTTTGAACTGTGGGGGCTGGGGCCAAGTGGGCAAAATCCCTTTGGAGTGGAGATGAGCTGGAGTTCAGACCCCATTTTCCATCAAAACCTGCTGTGGTTCTGGCATTCCCCGTCGGGATTTTCCCCTCAGTTTTCCTGTTGGTTGCCCCGGGAATATCACAGGTGAGGAAATGCCAGTGTTCTGGGGATAAGTGAGATTCATTTCTGGGGACAGAAAAGCAGCAGGAGCCCCCAGGATCCCCCCCATCAGAGCAGTTGATGTCCCTGGAAGGGGATGGAAAAATTCCCTGGTGATTTTGTGTTCTGGGGAGAGCTGGGTTCTGTTCCGATGGCTCCAGACTGAGAGGGCTTTTTTGAGGGATATTTGGAATATTCCTTTGCAGGCAGCTGTTGAGAAGGTTCCACGGCGCTGTTAAAGAGTTAACCCAGCCTCGTTTGCTCTCTAATTAATTTGCTGGGGGATAATACCCCTCGTCTGACCTGATTTTGGCAGCAGATTTGGTGGGAGCAGCTGCTGCTCCTGGCAGGGGCTTTGGCTCCCGTGCAGGAGGTGTTGGGGGGCAGCTGGGGACCAGGGGGCCACAGTGAACACACAAAACACTTGCCCGGGTGCTGCTCCCTCCCTTGGCCGAGCCTTCCCGGCCTGCAGGGGGTAGGACAGGGATTGCTGGCAATCAAAGGATGTTTTTCTCATCCTTTCATCTGTTCGAGGCAGATCTTGTAGAACAACGGGCAGAGCTCGCTGTGCTACAAGAGAAGGTGTGGGAAGAGAGAAGAGGGGAAAGAGAGGTCAGCTAAAATAAATCCAAGGAAACAATCCAGCCTCGGTGACTCCAGGGAGCCAGGGGAGCAGAGCAGAGAGGGAACAGTGAACAAACTGCTGCCAGGGGGGTTTGTAAGCCAGAGAATTCGCCTGAGCTCTCCTGAATCCAGAGGGAATCTCCACCTGCTCTAGGCACAACAATCCCTGCGTGTTTTTCACGTGGGAAGCTGAGTGGAGCTGCCAGAGGATTTGCTCCTCGGGATTCTTTTGGATGCTGTGCTTTTATTTCAGTGGTTCTGAATCTGGGAATAAGAAGTTGACCCTTTGCTTGAGTAAATAACCACCAAATTTTTCAGCTTTGTTTCTGCCTGGGCTCCTCTGTGTGCTCAGGTGCCTCTGGCACATCCAAGGAATTGTGTTTCTTCTGGGAGCTAAGGCAAATAAAGGCACTGCCTGGAGCTTAGGGGGAATCTGGGACTTGCTGGAGTTTTCTCACTGATGTGCAGGAATCAGCTTTGGTGCCTAAAATCTGAAATGTAAAGAGAAAAAAGGGAGAAATTTCCCTTGGTGAAAGAGAACCTTCTCTAACCTTGTTGTTGCTAAACAAAGCTCAGCTTCTGAGTCACTCCCGTGGATCTGGATTGAATATTTGCTGCCTGCAGGGTGGGCACCAAGGGATAAATCCCTCCTGAGCTTTGGGCAAGGATTAGCACTGTGCTCAGATGGAAAAAGAAATTCTTGCCATTGATTTTTGTCCCATTCATGCTTTTGTAATTCAGCAAGTGCTCGAGGAAGCCACAAGCAGGATCCCACTGGAATAAACAGCACAGAAAATCTGGGATTGCCAGAGCCCTTGGGGAATGTGGGGGATAAATCTGGAGAGGAGCTCCTTGCAACAGGGACACTTCCAGGGGTGCTTATAAACAGTGGGAGCAGGAGTTTTGGGAAGAGAGGAATCCAAAAGGATGAATCCTCGGGAGTCACCATTTCTGAAAGCAGCAGCTCAAATGAGAAGCAGAAAATGATCCAGCAGCACAAGTGCTCTTGAGGAGAAAATCAGTGTGAGGCATTTGGGAAGCTCTGTTGGATGGGATTCTGCTCAAGGAAAAGCAGATTGTTGGGATGCTCAGGAATACTGATCAGGGATCTCCCAGGGCCTGTGGCTAGAGCCACTCCTGCCTGGAAGGAAAAACATCCCATTTAACATGGGAAAAGTGTCACTGGGACAGGATTCTCCACGTGCCATCTGGGAATGGCTGCTGGTGCTGAGTTCCCAGTAACAGGAGCAGAGCAGGATGTGGGATATTCCTTGGAGAGCTTGGAATCCCAACACTCCTCCTTCCAGAGGTGCTGCTCTTCCTGCTGGGAAACTCTGGGTGGATCTTTTGGGATCCTAGGAAGAGCAGGAAGTTTGTCCCAGGTTATCCTCCATCTCCAGGAGGGGGTTCCAGGGCAGGAGGAGCAGCTCTGGGGTTCCCAGGGGAGCAGCATCCGGCTGATCCCAAGGATTCCACAGCAGGCTCTTGTCTGAGACAATTCCAGAAGAGGCTCCTCATGGCAAACTACAGGAAAAGTGTCTCCCCTGCCATAATTGTTATTGTTCATCCAAAAAAATTGTTGGGATGCCCTTTCCCACTGGAAATGTTGTTCTTCCCAGGCTGGGAGAGGGGAATATTCCTCCATTGTTTTTATGTGGCTTTTTCTTTCCCTTCTTTCTTTCCTCTGCATTCAACTCTCAACTCTTCATTTCCTTTCTGGAAGTCATCCCAAAATTCCTATTCCAAGCCCTTTTCCCTGCACTTTCCTAATGAATCCATGAAATCTCTGCCTGTACTTCCATTGCTCGATGTTTTTTTTGTGTGTGTCCAGTTTCGGGGAAGAATTTTTCCCATTTTCCTTATTCCTGCAGGAGCCACAAGAACATTGTGGGGTTTTTTCCCAGCTTGTGGGTCAGTGATAAATCAATTCCATTGAAAATGGAAGGTTTTCCATGCCCTTTTCCCAGAAAAGCAAGAACAAGGCAGTGTTCAAATGAAGTCAGGCAGAAGAACTATAAAAATAAACATTTATTTCACCTCATTCTTCATTTCCTTCTGGAGCCATATTCCCAGAAATCCAGTTATTTGTTTAAAAAAGGGAAAAATAATCTTGTCACAAGCACTGACAAGAAGTAGAATAATATATTCTCTTCATCTTTCCTTGTTTTTTTAATCACCCACTCTCAGCATAAAAATATTTAGTGCAAGACTCCTGTCGTGTAAAATAATTGTAATTAATTCCTTGAGTCAGGACTGTGTAGGAAAATTCAGGAAGAATTTCCTAAGCACAGGATAAGGGATTTATTTAGACTTATAGAAAACCAGAGAAGCTTTATGATTAAAAAATAATGATTTAGCTCTGAGCAGACTCTTCCTGACTTTTAAGAAGCTTTGGTGAGTTTTGCTGGGTGAAATATTGGATTTTTTTCCATGACCTGAGGTGTTGCTGGTGTGGATTTTGCTGGAGAAATGGAGGCAGCATTTTTGGGGTTGTTTGTTTATAAAACAGCATCAAGCAGGAAAAATCCCCCCAAATCCTCTCGTGGAATGGCAGCCAGTCCCCCAGAATTCCCTTTTCCCTTCTCATAATTCACTGTATGATCAAGCTGGAATATCCTTGGCTATCCCTGCAGTATTCCTGGCTATTCCTTTTCCCATTTTACTCATCAGAGTTGTTGAATTATTCCTTTTTTTGGTCCATCCTGTGCTGTCTCATGGATCCAGTGCCGGTTTGGGGCTGGCCATTTGCTTCCCAGTGCAGCAATTCCTACATTTTTGCTTGGCTAAACCAGATTCTCTTTAACTTTCCAGGAAACCAGAGCTATTTTGGTTTTTATTATTGATTATTGATTGGGAGCAAGCCTGGATTGATGCTGGCAATCCTGCAGCTGCCTTGGTTTGGATTTCAGATCCACACTGCCATGAATATTTTTGGGAATTGTGGTTGCACCGATGGCTTTTTAAAGGACGTTTGTAGGTGTGTAACAACTGCCCTTTAATCAGAGGGATGAAATTCATGGAAATTTGTCATTTGAGATGGAAAAAACGGGAGGCAGCACAAAAATGTTCCCCCTGTGTTTATCTGTGACTTGGTGACTAAAGCAGCGCGGGTTTTCACGCTGGAAATAGAATCAAATCATCATTTCCATAATTTTTGAAAGTATAAAATATCTGGAGAGGGCTTCTTGCCCAGTTGGAATTCTGTGGGCTCGGATCCTCTTCCCTTTCCCTGCAGAGGAGGGGAGGGGAGGGTTCTCCATCTGGCCGGGGGCTTAGAATGATCCTGTGTTTGGATGGCTCTGCAGAGGAGTGCAGTTCTGCATTCCACACCCAAAGCTGGGAATTCGGTGGGGAAAAAAGCAGGAGTGCTTCATTCCTGAGCCCCTCCAGCTGCAGGATGTTCAGCTTCTCACTGCACACAGTGATTTCCATCTTTTTGGGCTGGGATTTGAAGCGGGACTTTTTGCTTTCAGCGAGCAGGAGACACGTTCCTAAAAATAGATGGGTGAAGTGATATTGGAATTTTCATTTACAAATTCTCTGGGAATCTGCCAAAACTTCCATCAGAGACCTGCAGTCATTTGTGAGGAGGCACAGGCTGTTCCCGAGCTCAGGGAATTCAGGTGGGAGGGGGGGAAAGAATTCCTTACTGAGGAATTTACTGAGGAAAGTCAAGGTTTTCCAGAGAATCTTTGGCTGCCCCATCCCTGGAAATGTCCAAGGTCAGGTTGGATGGGGCTTGGAGCAGCCTGGGACAGTGGAAAGTGTCCCTGCTATGGCAGAAATGGAATGGGGTGGGATTTGAGATCCTTACCAAGCCAAAGTGGTGGAGAGGAGAGGNGGATAAAGGAAAAGGGAATCCCTCTGTTCCCTTGGGTAGAGGTGTCCCTCCAGCTCTCCAGCCCCAAGGCTGATCCAGAGCACAATAAAAGAGGCTCATTGTGCTCACTCCAACACCTCGGGAGCTTGGCACTGGCCTGGAGTTTGTTGCCTTTTCCTGCCTTTCCCAGCAGCAGAGGCTCCCGAGGATGTGCAGCTCAGCCCCAGTGAAGCAGATTCCAGCTGCTCCTTTGCTCTGGCTCCCAGCTTTGCTTCCAAAGGGCTCATTCCCTCCGTGCTGGGCTGGATCATATTCCAAACTCTTCCCTGCTCCACGTTTGCTGCGGGAAAACAGCTGAGGGCCCAGATTTTGCAGTTTTATTTTGGGCATCTTGTTTGTTTAGAGGAAAAAAAAACAACATTTCCTTTTCTTCTGAGTTTTCAAAGGGAGGAATATCAGCAATTCCTTATCTCAGTGGAAGCAGATTCCTGAGGGGAGCACCTGAATGTGGGAGTGAGCTGGGAGTGAAAACCCTGGGGAAGGGAGAAGGGAGAAGGGGAGCTCTCCTGGAGTGCCTGATCCTGGAGCAGCAGATTAGGGCTGAATGTAATTAATAACGAGAAGAAATCCATGAAGTTGTTATAGTAACTGGGAAGTGAGGTTGGAATTTCTGATCCGAGTGACTCAGCTCGGGGGGAAGGGAGCTGGGAGCCCACGGAGGGAGAGCTGGAGCCTCCCTTTCCCTGCTCCCCACCCTGCAAAGGATCCTCCAAACCCGGAGCAAAAACCACCTCATCCCATCCCTCTTGTCTCTCTGCCTGTCTTGTGATCCTGGAAAAGTTGGGAAAACTCTCCCCAAATAATCCGTGTAGTAATTCAATCCTGCTGGGTTTTTTCCCCAGGAATACAAGAATGCCCTTCAGCTTTTCCAGCAAAATAATCTCAAAAAATGAGATTAAAACTCCTCTGTAAACAGCGAGACTAAAACTCTCCTTTAAAACTCCTCTCCTGTTTTGGGAATTCAGGGAGCTGGGTGGGGATTTCAGGATTTGGGAGTTGTGCATCCTCTTAATCTGCATTGTTTGTCCAAGGAAAACACATCCTAAGAATAAAATGGGAAAACCTGTGGGGAAGTTGGGTTGTTCCTATGACTTGGAGAATTTTTGTGTTGTATTTTTATATTTGCAGCACTGGTTGCCCAAAAATAAAATATTTGAGTGTTGATGGGATATTGTTCTTTCCAAGTAGCCTCGAATTTGGGTGGAAAAATATCATGGATTTAGCTTTAAATTATTTTTTTATGCCTCAAGGCTTCAGCCTCCAAAATCCCAGAATTCCAGACTGGGTTGAGTTGGAAGGGAAATTAAAAATCCTCAAATCCTCACCATCCCAAACTGCTCCAAGCTGGGCTTGGACACTTCCAGGAATCCAGGGGCAGCCTCAGCTGCTCTGGGAATTCTATTCCAGGCCCTCACCACCCTCCCAGCCAGGAATTCCTTCCCAAAATCCCGTGGAATTCCATCCTCTGGCAGCATTTTCCATTTGCTCTTGTTCCCCAGAATTATGATTTTCCTGGTGAGGCTGGACAGATCCAGGTTGGGATTCCTCTTGGAGCACCCTGGCACACTCCTACATCCCAATATTTCAGAATTTCCACTTTTTCCATTCCCTCTGCAAACCCAGCCTGGAATAACTCGAGCAGGAGAGGCAGAATTGTTCTGATCCCTGGGAAATGAGGATTTCTTGTGGGATTTTGGGAGCAGGGGTTACAGAACAGGGCTCTCCTCATTAACTGCAGCCTTTGAAGTGATGGAATTGGATGAAAAACTTCCCAAAATGTTCAGCAAGAGGCAGTGCAAGGATCACTCCACGGAATTAAGGGAGTTTTTGATAACTGGGAAAGAAATTACCGGGAGAGGTTGGGAGAAAATGCTGGAATTGCCACCTTCACCTCCCTTGAGAGCACCTCCTTTGGGGGAAAAGCACAGAAGGAGCTAAATCACTTTAAAAATCAAATCACTTAAAAACCAAAACGCTGATTGTTCAGCCTGGCACCGAAAATAATGCAAATATTTGCCCAAGAAGCAAAATATCAGATCCAGAAGGAAAGAAAACAACCACAGTCTAAGGAAACAGGAACAGCTGCTTTGGCTGCCAGGAAAAATCCTGGAATAAGAAAGCTGAAAAAAAAAGAGAAAGCCTCTAAATCAGATTTTTTCCCCCTTTAATCTCCTGTTATAAATTAGTGCTGTCCAAGATGCCACTTCAAATATCTGAAATAAAATATGAAAGTGGCTGGTGGAAAACATGGGAGCATTTCCAGAATGCCAAATGCTTTTTCTTTAATCTTAATTTCCTTTTTTTTTATTGGATGGGCAGACAGAAATTTCAGTCTGGGAATTGCTGACATGGAAAAAACCCTGAGATAAATCAGATTTTATGTCTTGTTTAATATTCCCAATGCCAGGCTTTGCAGTTTTGGGTGAATATTGAGGAAAATGGAATTTCTCTGCTTCAGAATCCTTTTCCTGGGAAGGAGAGGGCAGGATTTAAACAGCAGCAGGAATTTGTCATGGCACAAATCCTCATTTTCCCTTTTTATTTGGATTTTGTGGGCAGCAAAGCTGGCTGATTGATGTGGAAGTGTTTATATAATATTATATTGGAATTTTGGATAGAGAGGATTTTAGGGGTTTTGTGTTGAAAGGGGTTGATTTTCAAAACTACACTATGATTGATTTGAAGTTATGGGGAAGGTTTTTAAAATTGAGTGATAATATTGAGAGGATGAGTGTGTGGTTAAATAAAAGTGCATTATTGTACAGGGTGAAAAATTTAGAGTTTAGAGTTTTGAGATATTACTATAAATTTTATAAATAAATATATTTATAAATTATATCCTATGTATTACATATATATTATATAATATGT
>VZTB01007621.1:57342-81269 GCA_013397245.1 Thryothorus ludovicianus
GCGATGACGGCCAGGGAGCCTTCCCGGGAGCTGGCCGCTCCCGAGGCCGAGGTTTACATCAGGACTTTCAAGGAGCAGATGCACCTGGAGCTGGAGCTGCCCAAGCTGCCCGGGAACAGACCCACGTCGCCAAAGATTTCCCCTCGCAGCTCGCCCAGGAACTCTCCCTGCTTTTTCAGAAAGTTGCTGGTGAATAAAAGCATCCGCCAGCGCCGTCGCTTCACGGTGGCACACACATGGTAAGCTCCGCCGGGTTTAAACTGGGTTTAAACTGGGTTTGAGACCACTGGAGTTGCGGAGGAGGAGCGCGGGTTCCGGCGGCAGCGAGTGGAGCACGAAAGCAGGCAGGGTTTGTTCGATGCGGGGCCTCCGCCGCTGTGGCTCTGCCGCCGTTCTCCGGGAGAATCCAGCCCTTTATTCCCGGGAACAAAGGCAGCAGCCGGTAACTTTGGCAGGCGCGGTGTGGTTGTGTGGGAGAGCCCGGGATTTCATTGCAGAGCCCAGGAATTGCTCGCAGAGCCCGGGAATTCATTTCATGACCCGGAAATTTATTTCGTAGCCCGTTAGTTCATTTCAGAACCGATGGAATAATTTCAGAACTCATGAATTCATGGCAGAGCCCAGGAATTCATTTCAGAACTCAAGAATTCATCTCAGAGCCCAGGAATCCGTTTCAGAACCCGGGAATTCATTTCAGAGCCTATCAATTTGTTTCAGGACCTGTGAATTCATCTCAGAGCCCAGGAATTAATTTCAGAACCCCGGAATTAATTTCAGAGTCCATGAATTCATCTCAGAACACATTTCAGAAGCCAGGAATTCATTTCTGAGCCCATGAATTCATCTCAGGACCTAAGAATTCTTTCCAGGACCCATTTCAGAGCCCATGAATTCATTTCAGGACCCATGAATTCATCTCAGAACACATTTCTGAGCCCATGAATTCATCTCAGGACCCATGAATTCATCTCAGAACATATTTCTGAGTCCATGAATTCCCCTCAGAGCCTTCAGGACACGTTTTTTCCTTCGCTCTCTCAGCTCAGGGTGATTCGAGCAGGGCGCTCTCAGAGATAAATCCTGGAAAAAGCTTTGAGACAGTTTTTGCTGGCTGCAAATCCCCCTCCTTTCTGCATTTTTTCCAAGAGAATCCTGGCTGAGAGGTTTCTGTCCCCTCCCCACAAGTCTCTGTCCCCAAAGGGTCGATGTGGGTGCCATTACAGCTGACTGGGGCTGCCCCTGAGGGTCACTTATCCTGCTTAAACCATAAACAGCCACCAAAAGATAAAATAAAATCCAGGAAAATCCGTGAAGATCTCAATGGTTCATTTCCTAAATTTCCTCTGGATGTGCCTTGCAGGATCCAGCTTTTAAATCCCAAAATATGCACCAGTTGAGTGTGGGAATTGAACCAGAAAACTTTGAGTAATGTGCATTTTTTAATCCCTCCTCACACAGCCATATACCCATTGCTTTCCCATCCCTTTAGAATTCTGGAATCCTATGGATTTCCTGCTTTTTAAATTTATTTTTCTCTTTAATTTTGGGGTCTTTTTTATTTAAATCCAAGCAGTAATAACAACCTCAAGCTGGTTATGAGCTGTAGCAGCTCCAGAGTGTTCTTAGGGATTTTAATTGCTTGGAGTCACTGGTGTTTGGGGTTATTGACATTAATTCCCTGGAACATCTGTCATGGAGCTCATCTGATCCCAGCAGCCCATCCAGGGAAATGAGGGGAAGATGATCCAGCTGGGAATTAGGGGAGCAGGATGGCACCAGACCCAGCATCTGTGTTGTTTGGTGAAAAAAAGGATTCCAGTATTTTGTCTGGAGCTGGAACTTGGATCAACTTGTAAAGGAGGTGGGATCCCTCTAAATGGAAAAAAAGGCAAGGTTTTCAACATGATTTTTAGAAGTTTTTAATATCAGGTGATTTGGAATTGTTTTAAGCTTAGATGAGAAAGAAAGAAATGTAGAAATGAAGAAAGTCACTCTTGAAAGGTTCCAAGAATGTTTGAGTGTGAGCACAGCCTCAACACAAACCACACACTAAACCCAGCTTAAATTTCATTTCAATATTTCATTTCAACTGAGACAGGATCAGTATTTCCCTGTGCTCCAGCACTTCCTTCCACGTGTGCCCTGGGGTCCAGCTGAGGAATTTTGGGATTGGGGTGCAGGGCATGGAGCAGCCTCCCCTGAGCCCAGCCCAGGTCAGGTCCCTTTGGGCAGGAATAAATGGCCAGGGAATATCAGGCACACAGCCTGGGAATTAATCCATGCTGCATTTTCTGGGATCTGTAGCTTTTCCAGCTCCTAACCAGGCAACTTCCTCACTCTGGAGTGGGAAATCAGCATTTTCCCCACATTGATGTCGTTGTTTGAGGAAACTTCTGCTCCTTTTTCTTATCTCCAGTTTTCTGTCTTCCCTCATTCCTCTTTTTCTTTAAAATAATGGCCTTTTCCAAGCATTTTCCTGCTTTTCTGACAATGCATGGCAGCCACCTTCTCCTGCTGGTGCTGATGGAATCTGTGTCACCACGGGCTGCTCCCATCTCCAGTCACATCTTACCCAGAAGAAAAAAGGAAAGCAAATGCTGAGGGTTTATTTTTTTAAGAATAAGGCCATGATTCAAATGTTTCCATGATCCAAATGATTCTTCTCCTCAGGGAAAGGCCGTTCCCACTGGCCACGAGCCACGTGTCACCACAGTGACCTCCAGACCTGTGTCAGTCCCATCCCTGCCTGCTCCAGAGCCTGGATCCCAGCTCCAAATGCCCCATTCCCATCAAAGAACAGCACAAACCCTCGGGAGCTGGGGGATCTCCCTCCACCAGAGCCCACCAGGCTCGTTCCTCTCTTGCCTCTGCCAGTTTTGCCTCAGAGAGCCCAGAATCCCATCTTGATGGTTCCCATCGTGTCCCTTGGTGCATTTTGGGGGGGTTTTGGGGGGAATAAGGCAGAAGCTGAACTTTGGACACGGTGAGTTTCCTTTGGGGTGACTGGAGAAGGAACAGCATCTCCTGGAGATGGTTCTCAGCTCTTCCTCCTGGCAGCCAAATCCCACCTCATTCCCATTGCACATCCCACAGCCTGCCCTCCCTCACCCCATCCATACCTTGAGGATTCCAAAGGAAGCATTTGTTAAAAAATCTTTGATTTTTCCACCTCTTCCATCTTATTTTTGCCAAGCGAGATGTTTAAATCATCCATTTTACCCCCATAGGAAGGTCCTTGGCAGCAATGTCTTGGGAGATCCCAAAATTCAGTCTTTTCCAAGTGCACTCTGAAATTTATAACACAGATTCCTTTGTTTTGCTGGATTTAGCCTCAAAATTAAAAATAGTTCCTCAAGGCCAGGCTTGGAGCAACCTGAGACAGGAGGAGGTGTCCCTGCCCAGGGAATGGGATGAGATTTAAAATCCCTTTGAACCCAAACCATCCTGGAATTCTGTGAATATTTCTCCAGCCTAAATCATTTATTCAATTTTTATTCATTCAGGATCTGATGAGCTTTTGAAGGAAGGATTTCTACGATATGATGTTGATTGTCTTTTCTTAATTAAGATTTTTGTGAATTTTTCCCAAATTAATTTGCTTTTAGCTTCATTAATTTAGCAATGACCTGTTACCTCATGGATGAAAAAAATACAGGACAAAACAGAAAGTAAATCTTAGGAAATTTTGCTCTGCTTTTTCTCTTGCTTTAAAACACATCCAGCAATTTGCTTTTCAAAATATAATATCAAATATAAAAGAAATTATTTTAAATCCATCGGTTTTTTTGGAAAATATGCTCTGTTTTCATGGCACAACATTCTCCCATGGAGGAATTCAGGGGGTTAAATAAGATGGCACAATCCAGTGGAGATTTTTCCAAGCCTGGTGAGTAACAACGGAGCTCTTGAATCCCTGGAAGCTCCAAAATTCCATGGAGGTGAAGGGAAATGATTGAATTATTGTGTTGGGTTTTGGTTTATGATCATGGAGGCAAATGTGAAAGAATTCAATGGAATGGTGCTTCAGAAAGATGGAATTTTGGAGAGTGTTGACTTGGAATTGCTGAGAAGAACAGGAGCTGATAAGATCCATGAATTTCTCCAGTGCTTTGGTGGTGATGGAGTTGATTAAATCCATGAATTTCCCCGGAGGTTTGGTGCTGGTGGAGTTGATAAGATCCATGAATTTCCCTGGAGGTTTGGTGTTGGTGGTTGAAAGATCCATGAATTTTCCTGGAGGTTTGGTGCTGGTGGAGTTGATAAGATCCATGAATTTCCCTGGAGTTTTGGTGCTGCTGGAATGGATAAGATCCATGAATTTCCCTGGAGGTTTGGTGCTGCTGGGGGAGCTCAGGTGCTCCTGGTGGAGTTGATAAGATCCATGGATTTCTCTGGAGGTTTGGTGCTGCTGGGGGAGCTCAGGTGCTCCTGGTGGAGTTGATAAGATCCTTGAATTTCCCTGGAGATTTGGTGCTGGTGGATTTGGTAAGATCCATGGATTTCTCTGGAGGTTTGGTGCTGGTGGAGTTGATAAGATCCATGAATTTCCCTGGAGGTTTGGTGCTGCTGGAGTTGGTAAGATCCATGAATTTCCTTGGAGCTGGGGTGCTCCTGGTGGCTCCCTGTGCCACCCCCTGCATTCCCGCTCTGCTGAGGTGGCCCTGCCCAGTGCTGGCATTCCAGCATCCCAAATCCAGGCTCTCCTGGCCACCTGCTCCCAGGATTTGGTCTGGGGGAGCTGATTCCTGCTTTTGAACAATCCCAGTGTCTGTCACTCGTGCTGGGGGATCTCAGAGGACTTTTCCAACCCGGGTGATTCTGGGATTTTTTGGGATGTGCTGTTGGAGCCGTTTCCACTCCGCTCCATATTTAGCAGGACGTGTTCCCATATCCCAGTGTTGGAAACACCCTTGGCTGTGCTTTGATGAGCTGCTCTGCTTGTGTTTCTCACCCTCTGTTGATGTGATTTCGAGCTTCTTTTCCCAGTTTGGAAAAAAGCAGGATGAGTCCTGTGCTTCCTGCAGTTCCTCTTCCAGGCTGGGGCTGCTCGATTCTCCACAGAAAGTTCCAGGAGAAACAAACTGAAGGGAGCAGGGAAAAGGATGGGGGGGAAACCAGAAGGTTCCTCACTTGTTCTCAGCCGAGCGTGTTCTCCCATCTGTCTGCATCTCCCAAGGAGAATTCCTCAGCACTTGGAGGAGGGATTGTGAGGGACCTGGGGGTGAGGAGGAGACAGAAACAAGCCCACACAACAACCACAGCGCCAGCTGTGCCATCCCTGCATCTGCTTTCTGCGGGGAAATTGGCTCCCAGCCCTGGCTGAATCCATGGAAAACACAAAGGAGCAACTTCCTTCATCCCCCAGCCACATATGTGGGAAAAGATGGTGTTAAAATAGTGCCCAGCTGTTCAAAATTCCAGCAAAACACAACAGATCCTTGGATTTATAACGGGAGTTGGATGGGTTCAGCCATTCCCTGGGAAGGGGAGAGAGGATGGGAGCAGATTCCTCCTCAGAGAAATTATTTCTGGAGTTTTAATACCTTTATATAGCTTTTAATGCCTTTCAATACATTTTAATCCCATGAAAAAGGTTTTTTTAAGGTTTGCAGTGGCCAAATCTCTGAGGAACAAACATTCCCAGAGGGTCCGTGGTGGCTGAGGCCTGCCTGGAGGATCCAACCCTCAGGTGTGGGCTTAACTGCAGAAATTTCCTGTGGCAAAAAGGTTTCTCCAGGAGGTTTTCCTGCTGGATTTGGCTTCGTTGGAAGTGTTGCTGTGTGGAACTTCCCTGGTGGCAGCATCCCCACGTTTGGGCTGAGTGTTTTTGGGATGTACACTTCCCACGTTTGGGCTGTGTTTTTGGGATGCACGCTTGGCTCCTCGCGGGCTCTGCTCGGTGCCAGGACAGACTGTGGCAGACACATTCCTGCTACATCAGCATTTAGGCACTGTGGGTTGGCTTCACTGCACATCTCGACATTCCTTGAGCACTTTTGGGGGCTTTTTTGGTGTTTTTTAGCTTTTTTGGTGCTGAATAATCCCAGTGTTTTACTTGGATCGTCTGGCATCGCCTCAGGGGTTCTGTGGGGCTCAGGGGATTGCAGAATCATAAAACCAGGATGAGAGGGACCTTAAAGATCATCCCATCCACCCCCTGCCGTGGGCACGGACACCTTCCACCATCCCAGGTTGCTCCAGGCTGTCTCCACCACTGCCCTGGGCAGCCTTTTCTGATGGATCACAGAGTTTTCCATGAAAAAAATTTCCCGGATATCCAACCTAAACATCAACCTGAGGCTGTTCCCTCTCCTCCTGTCCCTGTTCCCTGGGAGCAGAGTCTGACCCCCCTGGCTGTGTCCTCCTGTCAGGAACTTGTGCAGAGCCAGAAATTCCCCCTGAGCCTTCTTTTCTCCCATTTTATTTTTCCTAGAATTTTCTGTATGTTCTTAAAATGTTCTGTGCTGCAGCTCCGTTTCCAAAAGCTTTAATGAAACCTGCAGGTAAGAGCTGCAGAATGATGGACAACTTCATTTGGTGAAAGTTGCCTTCCCTAACAATAACAGAAAATTGGCTTTTCCATGTTATTGGGTTCATTATTCCTGAGCTAACTGGAGAAGCTGAGCCTGGTGTATTCCGGAGCTCATCCCACAAAAATGAGCTTTAAGGGAACTCAGCAACGTTCAAAGGCATCCAGGCCTTGTAGGTTCAAAGGTATTTTCAGATTTCTGGCCCTTAAAGCATCACAGAAGTTAAATTATGTGTTATTAATGAGTTGTTAATGAAGCAAACCTTGGGATCGTGGAACACTCCCTGGGACAGGCTGGAATTCTGAGCTGTCTGTGCAGGGCCAAGGGTTGGACTGGATGATCCCTGTGGGTCCCTTCCTGCTCAGGATGTCCTGATTTTATCCTGCTTGGATAAACAGTCCTCTTGGTTATCAAGGGATAACTTTTATCCTGGATCTTTTCTGAGGAAGGTGGAGAAATAATGGAAAAGCATCAAATATGAAATGTGGAATTTCAGGAAGGGGTTGGCAAGGAGCACAGGACAAGGCCAAGAGAGAAAAGGGGGAAGGGGAAGCAAATCCAGGTCTGGTGCTGTTCATACACCCTAAAATCTTGGGAAAATAGGGAAAATTCACAGCACAAGAAACTCGTGTCCCTCATCCTTCCTTATCTCCAAAACCTGGGAGTTTATCCTGGAATTTATCCTGGAGTGCTGGACAGCATTTTACATTTGAGTTTTTCCTGAATGGCTGACTGAAGGAGAAAAATTTTGAAAGCAAATGATAATTCTGGAACTGGGATCACTATAAATTAATGATGGCAGGAGCTGAGTATCCGGCTGTTTTCCAAAGCTTTCTCTTGTCCTTAGGGAATGTCCTTTTCAATCAGGATTGTCAGGCTGGCTCCTCCTATCCTACCAGGCTGTTCTGTGGGGCTGCCGGAGGTCAGGGCTGGGACAGGAGGACAAATGGCCCTGGTGGCATCTCCCCCATGGACTGAGCTCCTTCCAGCTGCTGCTGGGCTCGGTGCTCCCCTTTTCCAGGAGTTTTCTGTGGGATGAGACCCCGGGATCCGTTTGTAAACAAACTCACGGCAGCGTGTCCATAAATGATGGCTTTGGGTTTGGTACCCTTTGGTATCAATTTCATCTGGAGCCTCCACAGGGGAGGGATAAAAGCAGCAAATGGATTTCTGAGGCAGAGCCAGGGACAGCATTTATGGATTTGGTTTTCCTCCCAAAGACAGCTGGGAACAAAGGAGGAATTATGTCCTCACCACAAAAAACCCCACAAAAACCTCAGACAACTCCATTGTGGTGTAACTGATACTTGGCAGACAAATATCCCTAAATTTAGAGAGGGATTGCTCCATGAGGAGCATTGCTGTGTCTCAGGGGATTTCTGTTAGGATGGAGATCCAGGTGATCCCAGAGGGATAATGGCAAAGAAGGAACAGGGGAGAGGAGGTGGGACAGGATGGAGATGCACAGGGAGTGAGAACTGGGGGGATGAGCAGCCCCACTCTGCTCTGGAAGGGTTTCCCTGGGGTCAGTGTCTTGGCAAGCTCCAGTCTGGGATCCAGACTCAGCTGCTGCCGTTTTTTCCAGCTTTTTCTCCCTTATGAACACAAAATTCCCTCCTCCCACCCTGCCTCCAACAACACCACCTTCCCCAAGCATCCAGTCTTCAGACTGGTTTTTCAAGACGTTGATGGAAATCTGCTCTGCTGCTCTTCTGAGCTGCCTCCAGAAGGAAAGAGAAGCATCCTGAAATGTCAGCTTTTGCTATTTTTACAGCCTTTCCCAGGAAGCAGCTCCGGCTTTGCCGTCTGCATCCCAGTCGGGATCCGCCGGAGCCGATTATCCCAGTTTGGCTTGGCCTTGTCAGTTGTTGTTTTCCAGGGAGAAAAGCAGTGGCAGCAACTTGTGAATGCCTCAGTTTGTCAGCCCGGGGTGAACAGAACAGGAATAATCCTCAGCCGAGCTTGGAATGCACCGGGAGGTTTGGGGAACAGCCTTGGATTGGGAGTTTGTGGGTTTGAAATCTGTGAATTACAGAATCCTGGAATGGTTTGGGTTGGGAGGGACCTCCAAGCTCACCCCGTGGGCAGGGACATCCTCCAGTATCCCGGGGTGCTCATCCAGCCACAGCACTGGGATTCCTTGGCAACAAGAGCCAGGTCTCCAAGGAAGGGGAAGGAAAAAACGTCAGGGCTCTGTGGGACAGAAATCCCTCCTGAGAGGTTGTTCTGTGGTGTTCGTTTGTGTTTTTGGGAATTCACATTTCCCCACTCACCGCCTTTGTCAGGGAACGCTCGGAATCGCCTCCAGCTGGGCTTGGGGAGGGCTCACATCAGCTAAAATTCATTAAAAGGCCTTAAATCGATGCTAATCACAATGCAAAACTTGAAAAATATTGTGAATTAAACTCATGGATCCATTGTGTAATAGCAGATGGAAAAACTAGGAATTCTTGTGGGCTGGGCTGGCATTTGGATTTGTGAGAGAATTCCTGTCAATCCTGGTCTGGATCACTCATCCCCATCACTCCCATCACTGGACATCATTCACACTCCCTTTTCAGACCAGTCTTTTTATTAATTTTGCTGTTAATTAACTTATTTTCACTTATTATTTTAATCTCAGAAGTGCAGTTGAATGGAAAACCAGGATTTGCTTCAGTGCTGGAAGGTGGGAGAGGAACTGCATTGGTGGGACTTGATCTTAGAGGTGTTTTCCAACATTTCTGGTCAGGAAATAATCAAGCACAATAATTAGAGTTGCTTTATTAATGGTGTAAATAATGAAGATGGAAGCAAGCTCAGAAATATTTGGCACTGATGTTGTAAATACTCATTTGGAGTTTTGTGCATGGCAATGTGAGGGAAATGTTCACAGATCTCGAAGAGATGGAATTTATGAGTTAAAATTCACAAAACCAGTGACTGGACAGTCAAAACTGGGGGTGACTGGGGAAGTCAGGCTGGAGATTCAACTCTCAGGCACTTCGCTGTCTCTTGGTTGGGTTTTGTATTTGTATTTATTGCTTCCTAGCTGTATTTTATTGTTAAAAATCTCATTTTCGAGTTACTCAGGATAAATCGCTCACCTAAACCAAATCTTGGCTTATTCCTGATTTCTCTTAAGAAGGCAAAGATGCAGAAATCGGAATTATTTCACGCTTCGAAGGCAGTCACCGCCGCGGGCTGGCTCATGCCGTGTCCCGCGGTGGGAGCGGGCGCTGGGGAAGGAGCGGCAGCAGCTTTGTCACCCGCCGCTTCCCTCGGTGGGAGCGGTGACACAGAGCGGGGATGGCACCGCCCGGGGCACAGCAGCCCCTGTCGGCCGCGCTCCCTTCCGTGCGCTCACAAACTGAGCTTCCATTCACGGCTCAGGGAAAGGGAAGGGAAGAAAGCGAAGCAGATTATTAAATGTGCCTTTGAGCCCGGGAACACTCCAGGCAAAAGTCGGCGTGCCTCAAGGAGTCTCTGGGAAATGAAAAAAAAAAAAAAAAGCGGTGTTTAGAGAGAAAAGTAGAATATTTAATGTGGTTTTGTTCAGTTTAAAACGACTGGGGGCTTGGGGAGAGCATTTGGCTAAATAGCTGATGAATAATTCAGGGTCACTAATTTAGGAACTCTGTCATGGAGATGAAAATCCAGCGGTTTGGGCTGTAAACAAAGAGAATAAACAGCCAGCATTTAACTAAACAACAAATTCAGGGCTTGGAGCCTGTGGACCTTTGAAGGGCACCAGCTCCTGGCTGAGAGGGACAATTTAATTAGCATGGATTTGTTTCAGTAGTCAATATTCAAATGTCTCCCCAGAAGCTGTGATTCTGATTCCATACGATTCTATTCCTCAAGGAATTTATGGGGAGAAAAGTTTGGCTCCAAGCACAGAAGGGGAATTTCAGGAGCTCCATCTCGATCCCGTAATTCCATGGAATGGTTTTGTGGATCCAAATATCTGAGGCATTTTTGATGCTGTCCTCTGCCAGGCCTGATCTGGAGCTGCAAAACAAAGGCGAGGATGTTCCCTGGTGAGCTCACAGCCTTAATTAACACGATTAACAAATACAATTACCACAGAGGAAGGTTAAAAAGAGATAGGAGAGATAAAAGCAAATCTCCGAGAGGGACAAGAATGAAAGCAGGGATATTAATGTTCAATCCTGGGAACAGCAGCCACTTCTGCCAGCTCCAAGTGCCCCATTTTCATCCTGGCTCTCTTGATCTGCCTTTGCAGGGATGGAAACGCTGCATTTCAAAGGCAGGGGGAGAATTCCTGACACTGGGAGAACAGAGGATTGGAGCATGTGCCACCTTTCCAGGCACACACAGTTCAGAGGCACTGGGGATTTACAGGAGTGCAGAAATCTCCAGAAAATGTTTGTTGTACTTGAAAACAGCCCTTCGATTCCCATTCTGCTGTGATCCCAGGGTAGGCAATTTCCTGATATTCCCATTGACAAATCACCCTTTATTTCCCATTCCAGAGTGATCCCAATGCAGGGAATTAGCTGATGTTCCCATTGACAAATAACTCTTTCTTTCCCATTCCAGTGTGATCCCAATTTAGGAAATTTCCTGATATTCCCATTGACAAATCACCCTTAATTTCCCATTCCAGAGTGATCCCAATGCAGGGAATTATCTGACATTCCCATATGGGAATCCTGTAGCTTGTAAGAATTAAGTGGATGCTCCTGCTCNATTTAGGAAATTTCCTGATATTCCCATTGACAAATCATCCTTAATTTCCCATTCCAGAGTGATCCCAATGCAGGGAATTATCTGACATTCCCATATGGGAATCCTGTAGCTTGTAAGAATTGAGTGGATGCTCCTGCTCCAAGGGAGAACTGTTCCAAAAATCCTAGCTAATTTCACCTGAGTCAAAAAAGAGCAGTGATTTCTCAGAATTTCAGAGNAAGTGGATGCTCCTGCTCCAAGGAAGAACTGTTCCTGTTGGGGGTTGGGTTACTTTCTTGTAGAATTTTTTTCCCAAAAAGAGTGTCTAGACAGTTCCAAAAATCCCAGCTGATTTTACCTGAGTCAAAAAAGAGCAGTGATTTCTCAGAATTTCAGAGCTGTCCCTTCAGTGGCCTTTTTTTGGGACAGACATTTCCTTCAAATCCCTTTTTTTCCCTTGATTTTTGCTGCTCCAGCGGTGGCTTTTTGGGATATAATTTTATTTCTTTAGATGGGGTTGGGGTTTTTTTGGGAATCTGCCCTTCCTGTGGGTGTGGGAGCTGGGCTGGGAGGATTTTGTGGTGCAAAATCGACCTGTGCAGCTCCATGAATTAAATTGATGTGAGAGCTGTGACTGGTTTTGTCACCAATAATTCCTGCCTCGAGCAGGGTATTAAAGAGGACAAATGAATTCAAAACAAAACCACCACCAACCACACATTTTTTTTTATTTGGCTTCCTGGATGTTCAATTAATTGTTGACAGAGATTTTTTGGGTAGATTGGGGCTGTACTTTCAATTGAGCTTTTGTGGGTTTATTTTGCACGCAGGGAAGATCCTGTAAAGGTCACCACCGTTAATCATTTCAGGAAGGCAAGAAAATATTCGAGTAATGACTCAACTGAAAGGAAAAACCAAGATTGAAAGCTTCTTAGTGCTTAATAAGTGTGATCTTGATTAATTCATGTTTTTGTGACAAAGGTTTGATTATCGAGCTGAAGAATTCCTTTTTTGGGGGGGTGATATTTGATTTTAGGGTTTTTGGCTTGATTCCACAACTTCAAAATTGGAGATTGATGGGAAGGAATAACAGGGACCTGATGCAGCCATTCCTGATCTGGAATTGTCACAAATTTCTTTTCCAAGAGACCATTTGGGGATGGAAAACTTGTCCTGGGTCTCACAGGAAGGAGCTCCTGTTTTCATTCTCAGGCTGCTTTATTTGTCAGCAGCTTCAGTCATCCTTTCAGCACCACCAAGTGATTTCTGAAAAGGATCCATCACATTTCCACAGAGCTTGGGGTTTCTGTTAAATACAATGTGTGGATATAACACAGATAGAGAATTGGCCATCTTTGTAGGAATTCAGAGTTACTTGCTCTTGTTTTCCTTCCCCTCACCCCAAAATCTGGGATTCCTGGCTAAATACTGAAGGATTTATCATCATCGTATTCATGTATTGTATTTTTTATTACCTACCCTGTGTTCAAATGTATTTTTAATACACCAGATGATCAGGACTATTTATATCTAGTAAATACAGCAGCCTAGAAGGTTTTTTTTTAATAATCCACGCTTCTATTCTGCATTTCATTCCATTATTCCAGGTAATACTTTTATCTTTTCCACTCTAAGATGATTTTTTTCTTCCTTTTTTTTTATTAATACCTGCAAACAAATGTTGACAATCATCATAACTATTTTAGCTAAAAGAGGGCTGTTTTCTTATCTTAATCCTTCTCTGTTCTGATCCCATGGGGGTTTGATGCTGGATTTTTATTTCCTCTCAAACCCATCTCGTTCCTCACACACGTTTCAGGTGCGAGCGTTGAATTTCCGTGCCTGGAGTTTTCCTATTGTGCTAATTCCTCCTGATAAACAAGGGAATTTGGAATGCTTCAGACACATGACCCAAAGAATCCAATTTCATCCGAGTGTCCTGCTGCTCTTGCATCTCTCTAATGCATTTTCCTGTAGACAATTTGTTTAGCTGAGGATTTAATCAGCTGGAACATCTATTTTTGATCCTGCTTTTACCAGGCTGGGCCTCATAGGGAGTGGATGAATTTGCACTCCAGCTGAGGTGAAAAATGTCACACATCTAATCTCGCCTTTAGTTTTTAGAATTATGAGGTGCATCTTCATATTTTTCAATGTTTTTAAGGCCCTGGCCTGAGCTTTGGAAGCATTTTGCCTCATTTCACTGCTCTAATCCTTCTCTGGGCTGGTTTTGATTGGTGTGACACGTTGCTATCCCTGGATTTATGTTCCCTGCACGAGATTAATCTCCAGGTCAGCAAGTTGAAGTCTCCTGAGGACAGAGCTGGAGGAATTTTCTGTGCTGGGTGTTTCTGAATGTCAGGGGCTTCACCAGCATCCAGGTGGTGGCCGGTGTCCCTTGTCCCTTTGGAGTCCCAGTGGGGTGGGAGTGCCCAGGGGACGGGACAGCCTTGTCCCTGTGGTGCCTTGGCATTTTAGCTTTTCTATTTTTCTATTTTCTGTATCCATGCATTTGTGATCCTGCAGCTCTTCAGTGGGTAACTCTAAACTCCACACACAGAGTGAGCTGCTGCCCTCCCATTTTGTCACACACAATAATTCCTCTGCAGGGCTGGGGACAGGGACACCTCTCTGCCTCAGGCCCTGAGAGATGGAAACAAAAATGAGTTGGGGCAGCAAACCTGGGGTAAATAAGTTCATTACCTGCAGCTGTAATTGGGAGATTTGCCCCCAATATGCAAATGGACCAAACTTTTAAAGTGGGATAACCCGTGACCCATCATCCATTTTGGGTGAAGCCCCTTGGGGGGGTTTGTCTGCCCAAAATGTGCCTGGAGGCCCTTCAGTAAATATTTTTATTCTATTTTTATTCTGTTCATTCTGTCTGGCCTCTGGTTTTAGGCACCCCAAAAAGGCATCCGTGGTGTCCCACTGGCAGCAGGGCTGGAAGTGGCCCTTGGCCCCCGTGGGATTTCGTTCCAGGGAGCTGGGTGATCCCTCAGCTCCAGGATTTGGGATTTGGGGTTTCGGGATGACTCAGGGCCTGGGTGAGCAGAGCAGGACCTGTGGTCACTCTGGATGTGAGGGAGGAGCAGCTCAGAGGAGGTTGTGTCCAGAGGGACACGGGGAGAGGGGCTGGAGCAGGAAAGGGAGGCTGATGGCAGAGGGAAGGAGCCACACGTTAAATAGGATTGAAATTAAGGGGAAAGGATTTGAACTGCCAGAGGGTGGGATTTGGGGAGGAAATTGTCCCCTGGCAGGGTGGGCAGGCCCTGGAATGCATTTCCCAGAGCAGCTGTGGCTGCCCCTGGATCCCTGGCAGTGCCCAAGGCCAGGCTGGAGCCCTCTGGGACACTGGGAGGTGTCCCTGCCATGGCAGGGGTGGCACTGGGTGGGATTTGAGATCCTAACTTATCCCAGGATGTGTTTGATGGGTTTTTTGGGTTTTCTTTTCCTGGCAAACCAATATTCCAGGGCACCACACTGTGTTTGAAGCAGGAGAAGAGCCAATCCAGTAATTACACCCAAAAATGTTTAGGTTCATCTCCTGGTTTTAATTGGGTTTTGGTCCCTTAATAAGCCCCCTGTGGATAATTCTGTGAAAAAATGCAGTGGGATCACTTAATTTCTTCATTCTCAAAATGTCTTATATGGAACCACCATGGCTAAACCAGTGATTCCTGGGTGTTTTGGATTTTGGAGAGCTGGAGTTTATGAGTTTGGGGAAATGATTTCAAATTCCTCCAATTAACACATTAAATTTTAATGGCTATAAACATCCACAGAGTGTCCTGATGGAGTACAAGTGAAAATTGTTCCAGTTTTGTTGTTGAAGTGAGAATTGGAAATTTAGCCACTCCAAATTTTGAGTTGTTGTGTGTCAAATTTAGAGTTGATCTCGTATAAAAACGAGGCTGAAGCCCAGAAATTTCCAACATAAATCCCAATTCTTTTATTTTGCTTCCTTCCAGCACAAATTGGCCAAGGGTTCTTTTCCTGATGAATGATTTTTGAACTCAGCACAGCATGAGGAGAAGCTGCAGTTTCCATGAAATATTTCAGAGTTAAGTTCCTGTATTATGGATGTTCAGAGTCCTCCCATGAATTCCTTTTGGGATTTCGGTAGTTTTTCCCTAATGGAATTAAGGATATTGCAGATGGGAATTGATGAGGTCAGGATTTATGGGCACTGGGTGTGTCTGCTTTGTTGTTTCCCACTCAAAACCATGGATAAAAGGTTGGTGGAAGCTCTCTTGCACCCAACCACAATTAGCAGGCTCTGGTGGGAATTCTGATGGGGAAAAAGAGGGAAGGATATGGAATTTGGGGATTTCTGCCTCCTCTGGGCTGCTGGTCGTACCCAGAGTGGGGCATTTCCTCCTCTTGGAGGAGTGACCATCCCACTGTTGTTTTCCGTGGGATTTGGGGATTTTTTACGGACACCTGCCGGGTGAAGCTGCTTCTGTGACAGATCCCAGCCAGCACCTGGAGGCTGTGGGGGGTTCTGGAAGCCGGGAGTCACGAGAGATTGATTTTCCCCCATTATTTCAGCACATTCATGGCTGATTTTTCCCTTTGAGGAGCATGACTGTTGCGATGATTCACGGCTGCTTTCTCGGAGGCATTCCAGCAAGGAATCACAATCACAGCGCTCCTGTTGCCGCTTGTTTACTGCAGCAAACATCCAGAACGCAAATTGGAATTCATTAATCTGGCTGCATCTTCCCAATTATAATTGTTAAATTAATTTTCGGGGGTTTTGAGCCAATTTCATGGGGATGATCTCCGTGTGTACATCACGCTTCTCCACTGGCCTTGTGCTGGGAGCTGAGCTGCTTTAATACTGAAATCTTGATTTTAGGCCAGCAGAGAGGATTGATATTTTTGCCTCCAGCACTAAAAAAGAATTGTTTTGTGCTTTGTAATCTGTTACAACAACAATTTGCTTCTTCTTGCAATACATCTTTTTATTTGGCTGGCTGAGCAATATTTTCATTTGTAACCTCTGTGTCCAGAATGGAAAATGTAACATCAGAGCAGCCTGAGGAAACACCCTCAGAGCAAATTATTTGCATTTTCACAGGTTAATTTTAGGAGATGCTACAGAATTTTACTGTGAAAAAAGTGTGGCAGACAGGAAGAAGCAAAGTAGGATTTTCATCAGGAAAAGAAAAAGGCACAAATAGCAAAACAACAGGGGAGATTTAAAAATTGGGATTATTTACTCTCCAGGCAGTTGCCTTCTCTTAGTTCCGTGAAACTTGCAGGAGAAGGAAACTTCTTCCCATTTAGCACAAGAAATAAATACAAAACCTGCAGCAGGGGACGTAATCAGGATTTGGGCACTGGGAAAAGCTCTGGAGAGAGGATGGAGAGGCCCTGTGCTCCATCCCTGGGCAGGCTGGGAGGTCTTGAGTCTGAATCCTTTGCGAGTGAGGATGGAAAGTTTTGGATTAATTAGGACCAGCTTTGGATGGTGGGAAGAGATCAGAACGTTCTGGAAATGTTCCTCACAGGGGTGGGAATTGCAGGGAACTTGTGTGAGGGAATTCCTGGAGCAGATCGGGTTGGGAGGGGCCTCAGGGATTGTCCAGTCCCCCCTCCCTGGCAGGGTCACCTCCCAGTGTCCCAGGCTGCTCCAGCCCCAGTGTCCAGCCTGGCCTTGGCACTGCCAGGGATCCAGGGGCAGCCACAGCCCAGCCCTTCCCACCCTCATGATCAGGAATTCCTTCTCAATATCCCATCGAAGTCCCCCCTTTTCCAGCTCAAACCCATTCCCTGTGTCCTGTCCCTCCATCCCTTGTCCCCAAATCCCTCTCCAGGCCCCCCTGGAGTCCCTTCAGGCCCTGGAAAGTCACCCCATAACAACGTAGTACAAATAGTAAAACAACAGCTCCGAGCATAAAAGAACATTTATCTGAAAAGCCATTACTCATTTATCTATTTAAAGACCTTTATTTTATGCAGGTGAGTACAAATCTCGTTGTACTCCATAAATCCAGGGAAAAGGAGGCTCTGGCAGCAGTGCCAGGGTGTTCTGTCAGCTGCACTCCACCTCCCACCCCTGCCTCTCTGGGCTTTGTTGGCCCACATGGCTCCAAAGGAACAAAAGCTGGAGAGGGCTGGAGTGCAGTGGGAAGGGAGGGTTGGAGCAGTCACATCTCTGCTTTGCCCTTTGTTTTTTTCCCATAAATATCCGTGGTTTTGGTGGATCTGTTGTGTCAGAGATACCCTGCACAGGCTGATTAGTCACTGTAATTAAAGCCTGAACCTCCCTGCGGAGGCAGAAGTCCCCTTCTTTCTGTGTGTGCTCTTTGAACTGCGGGTCAGGGAGGGCAGGCATTGCTGGCAAATTGGTGGCTGCAGTTCCAAAAATCACCGATCCCACTCTGCTCCTTCCTGCCCTCCCGGCGGGTGCTGTTCAGCGTGCCAGGAATGTGGCCAGGGAATGTGGGCAGCAGCAAAGGGGGAATTCTGTCCCCGTGCCCCTCTCAGGTGAGAGCCCACCTGCAGAGCAGCCCCAGCCCTGGGGCACAACCTCAGCAGGGCCTGGGGAGAGTCCTGGGGAGCCCCAGAGCTGCTGCAGGGCTGGAGCCCCTCTGGAGCCAGGCTGGGAGAGCTGGGGGGGCTCACCGGGAGAGGAGAAGCTCCAGGGAGAGCTCAGAGCCCCTGGCAGGGCCTGAAGGGGCTCCAGGAGAGCTGGAGAGGGACTGGGGACAAGGGATGGGGGGACAGGACACAGGGAATGGCTGTGAGCTGGAAGAAGATGGGTTTAGATGGATCTTGGAAAAGAATTCCTGGATGGAAGGATGGGCAGGCCCTGGAATAGAATTCCCAGGGGAGCTGTGGCTGCCCCTGGATCCCTGGAGTGTCCCAGGCCAGGCCTTGGAGCAGCCTGGGACAGTGGGATAACTCTGGGACAGTGGGGTAACCCTGGCACAGTGGGGTATCCCTGGGACAGTGGGGTATCCCTGGGACAGTGGGGTATCCCTGGGACAGAGGGGTATCCCTGGGACAGTGGGATAACCCTGGGACAGTGGGAGGTGTCCGTGCCCGTGCCATGGATGGCTTTAAGGTCCCTTCCAACCCAGCCCATTCCAGGATTGTTTGGTGCTACAGCATTCCCATCCTCTCCATGACTGTTCCCAGCACTTTATTGACTTCCATGGAGACTCGAATCCTCCAGGTCTCCTCAGTGAACTCATTTTATTTATAGGATTTTTTTCCTGGAGCAGCAGCTGTGTTTCCCCTGCCTCCCTTCTCCAAATATTGATCTCAGGATTGTTGGAAAAGCTGGATGCCATTAATTCCTTCAGTTGTGAGCATCCCCTGTCCCTGTGAGACCAAACCCCTCTCTCCAGACAGGTGCTGCTGCCACCTTTACATCCCCACAAAGAGGAAATTTCCCTCAAAGTTTTATCCCCCTAAATTATATCCATGTTTTTATGGAACAACAATGAAATTTAAAAAAAAAAAACAAACATCAGAATTTTGTCTTATCCAGCACTGGAATGAGACAGGATTTGCTTTGCTCCAATTATTGAAATGAGTGGTCTGTGAAGTCCAGGAAATTCTTATTTAATTCCATTTTTAAAAAATTTTATTACTGAATTAAGGAGCTGGCAAATGGTGCAGCTCTCCCAGAGGAATTTTCACCTGGTTTCAGTGCTGGGAAATGGTTCCGGTTACTGCCTGTAACCCCAAATTCTGTGTATCCAACCAACTCTGTGATGCCAAAACCCAGCAGGATTTTCCTGGGCAGGATTTAATTTTGTATTTCTTCCTTACTAAAGTATAAATCTTTGTGTTTTTAATCCAATTCTTTGGTCTCTGAATAGAATAAAAGCAGCCCTTTATGTTAGGCAGGACCTGGATCCAAGGTTAATTCGAATTTTCTGGATAATCCCTCACTCTGTTCTGGACACAATTGGATAGACCTTCCCAGATTTTGACCATCACATCCTTAATAAGGTTTTATTTTGTTTATAAAGCATTTTAGTGGCAATGGATGAATGTTCCCGCTCAGGTATCACCTCAGGACTCTGTTCCTTGATTGGTTTATTTTTAATTTATTAGGACATTACTCTGTCTTTACTCTTAGGTTAAAAGCTCCTTTCCTTCCTGGAACATTTTGTCTCTTCACCCAGGGGTTCATTGAAGGAGGTGAAGCCATGGAATTCTCACTAAAAAAATAGAAATCAAGTTTTTTTTTATTTTGTTATGCAAATTTTCAGGGATTCAGACAAAGACGATTTCTTTTTGCTGTCAGCTTCTCTTCTTAAATCCCTCTAAATGTCATTTATTTTGTAGGGATATTCTGGAATCATGGGAAGTGTTGGGGTGGAACTGGATGAGCTTTAAGCCCCCTCCCAACCCGAGCCAGTCTGGAATTCCATGTTCATGCTGAGATGACAAAAGGATTTCAGGAATGGAGTGAGTTCTGTTCCTGGGAATTTCTGCTTTGCTCCAAAGTGCTGCCCAGTTCCTAGACAAATTCCAGGAATCCTTCCTGCTGGAATTTGCCCTTCTCTGGTTGCTGCTGTGGATGCAGATCTTGATTTTTGAACAAATTAAAACCAATTTTTTAAAGAAATGCCCTCATTCCCACATTGGCAGGAGCCTGTTGGCTGCACGTGGAGCAAAGTTCAGTGCCAGCAAACCCAGAACAAGAGGAAATGATTGGATAATTCCCAGGGTCAGCAGTAATGGGAGCTAATTCAGGGTAGTTTGGGAGATTGAATTAGAATTTGAAGTGGATCCTTTATTAAGAGCAATTTCTGAGGGTCCCCTTCTCCATCAGGCAGTAATTCGTAGGGAAAAATGTTCCTGACACCTAAAACCAGACACACAAAATGGGATTTTCAGTGCTGCTTTTAGCAGGGACAACTGGGACTTTTGGCCTTTAAATATACACGTTTTTTGCCTTTTTGATATTTAAATCAAACAGGATTTTTCTTTTCTGTGTTGGGTGTGACACTCATTAAAGGAGGTGCCAGCACTCGGGTCCTGTTCAGTAGTAAATAAATAAGAAATAAATACTAATTTTGGGTTGGGCAAAGAGGGCACGGAATGCAGAAAATATATCGTTATTTTAGGGGAATGGAATCAGCAGAACCTAATAAAGGAAATAAGTGCCTACCACTAAAATAATTCCCTTTTTTTAAGCATTTCCATGGCTGGAAATTTCCATCCTGTCCTGCAGTTGGATGTGTTTGACTTTGAGGTGACTTTGTGAAATGCTGGATGTTATTCCAGCCCTGGAAGAAGCAGGAGCTGCTCCCCTTTAATCGTCAGGAATCAATGGATTTTACTGAAAATGCTCATTTCTGGCAGGGGTTTTCCATAGCATCTCCTGGGTGGGATTTGTTTCTTTCTTCCAATCGAAACAATTCTGCTGCAATCTTAAAACCTGTTTTTGTAGGAACTTTATGGGTTTAAATTGAGGAATGTGGATGTTTTTCCAAGGAATTTTCCTTATTTTTATTTCAGTGGAAGCTTTGTCTCCCCTCATTTACTGAGAATGGTTCTGTCGGTGTCAGAACTTGGGAATTCAAGCAGATTTCACCAGAAATTGGGGGGTTTTAATTGAATGGAATTTAAATTTTTAATTTATCATGCTGAAGACAGAACATCTTTGACTGCAGACACATCCCAGGCATTCAGCTGATGATTAAAACCCAAATAAAAGGTGGAAAGGGCAAAAAAACACCCGAAAACAGAAAGATTTGGTGTTTGGCCTTTTCAAAATTGTTTTAATTGGTTTGAACTCTGTGGATGGAGTGGCCTGGAGTAGGTTCAGTCCCAAATCCTTCTCTGTCATTACCAGTTCCCTGTGACATTTAATATCTGTCACTTGCTCATCACTTTAAAAACAGTGGTGGAGGGGGAAAAAACTGGGAAATAATGGCAAAGCAACGCTTGTGTCAAGAAAATGCTTGAAATTCTGCACTTTAATTATTGCCTTCTGCCGTGAAAGGCACAGGTGGGAGTCATTAACTCCAAAATAACCCCAAAAAAACAACACACCCCAAAGCAGCCTCTTTGAAAACAGATAATGGGGAAATTACAGGTGAATTCGGTAACGAGAAAAATGAGAAAATTGCATAACGAGGAGAAGACTGACAGGAGGAGAATTTTCCTCAGGAAGGACCAACAGGGAAAAGGGGGGATGTTTGGAAATTCCAGTGGGGATTTGGAATTACACAGACATATGAGAAAATATCATGAGGGAAAAACCTCTGCAGAACGCAGTGATGGAAATTCCTGCCTGGAAAAGGGACTTTAATCTGCACTCCAGAGCTGTTATTGGGGTATTAATCCCAGGAATGTTTGGGAATTCTAATGGAGATTTCAGTTATGAGAAAATATCATGAGGGATAAACTCCTGGAAAGCCCAATTGTGGGGATTTCTGCCTGGAAAAAGGACTTTTATTTATACTCCAAAGCTGTTATTGGGGTATTAATCCCAGGAATGTTTGGGAATTCTAATGGAGATTTCGAATTATGAGTAAATATCATGAGGGAAAAATTTCTGCAGAACGCAGTGATGGAAATTCCTGCCTGGAAAAGGGACTTTAATCTGCACTCCAGAGCTGTTATTTGGGTCTTAATCCCAGGAAGTTTTGGGAATTCCAAAAGTGGGAATTTGGAATTGCATACAAGGCCTGAGATATGAGAAAATATCATGAGGGGAAAACCTCTGCAGAACCCAGTGATGGAAATTCCTGCCTGGAGAAGGGACTTTAATCTGCACTCCAGGGCTGTTATTGGGGTATTAATCCCAGGAATGTCTGGGAATTCTAATGGAGATTTCAATTATGAGTAAATATCGTGAGGGATAAACTCCTGGAAAGCCCAATTGTGGGGATTCCTGCCTGGAAAAGGGACTTTTATCTGCATTCTAGAGCTGTTATTTGGGTCTTAATCCCAGGAAATTTTGGGAATTCCAGTGGGGATTTGGAATTGCGCACAAGGCCTGAGATATGAGAAAATACCATGAGGGAAAAACTTCTGCAGAACCCAGTGATGGAAATTCCTGCCTGGAAAAGGGCCTTTTATTTATACTCCAGAGCTGTTATTGGGGTATTAATCCCAGGAATGTCTGGGAATTCTAATGGAGATTTCAATTATGAGTAAATATCGTGAGGGAAAAATCTCTGCTGAACCCAGTGATGGAGATTCCTACCCGGAAAAGGGACTTTTATTTATACTCTAGAGCTGTTATTGGGGTCTTAATCCCAGGAATTTTGGTGAATTCCAGTGGGAATTTGGAATTGCATACAAGGCATGAGATAAGAGAAAACATCATGAGGGAAAAACCTCTGCAGAACCCAGTGATGGAAATTCCTGCCTGGAAAAGGGACTTTAATCTGCACTCCAGAGCTGTTATTGGGGTATTAATCCCAGGAATGTTTTGGCAAGATGGAAAATGAGCGGGTTTGGAAATGAGGGAAAAGAGGATGGAGAGCAGGCTGGAATTACACCTCACAGGAAAAAAGGTTCAAAGAGCTTTATTTTTGGAGCTGCCAGGGGCTGCTGAGTGTCCTTCCAGTCGGGAACATTGCTGGAGTGGGGATGTGACCAGTGATGGAAAAATCAGGAGAGCTGGGAGCCAGCTCAGGAGCCTCTGGAAGTGCTGAGTGACTTTTTAATAATCAAAGGCATTAAAATATAATGAGAAGGCGGGAGGGGCTCATCCTGGCTCATTGCCTTTGTTTGCTGCTGTATGGGGACAAATTTCCCTTGGATTCTTCCTGGGATATTAAAACACTGACTGCCCCCTCCAAACCCTCCCTGGATGTGGGATCAGGGATAGGGAAAGGAAATTTCCCTTGGATTTTTCATGAGATATTAAAACACTGACTGCCCCCTCCAAACCCTCCCTGGATGTGGGATCAGGGATAGGGAAAGGAAATTTCCCTTGGATTTTTCATGAGATATTAAAACACTGACTGCCCCCTCCAAACCCTCCCTGGATGTGGGATCAGGGATAGGGAAAGGAAATTTCCCTTGGATTTTTCATGAGATATTAAAACACTGACTGCCCCCTCCAAACCCTCCCTGGATGTGGGATCAGGGATAGGGAAAGGAAATTTCCCTTGGATTTTTCATGAGATATTAAAACACTGACTGCCCCCTCCAAACCCTCCCTGGATGTGGGATCAGGGATAGGGAAAGGAAATTTCCCTTGGATTTTTCATGAGATATTAAAACACTGACTGCCCCCTCCAAACCCTCCCTGGATGTGGGATCAGGGATAGGGAAAGGAAATTTCCCTTGGATTTTTCATGAGATATTAAAACACTGACTGCCCCCTCCAAACCCTCCCTGGATGTGGGATCAGGGATAGGGAAAGGAAATTTCCCTTGGATTTTTCATGAGATATTAAAACACTGACTGCCCCCTCCAAACCCTCCCTGGATGTGGGATCAGGGATAGGGAAAGGAAATTTCCCTTGGATTTTTCATGAGATATTAAAACACTGACTGCCCCCTCCAAACCCTCCCTGGATGTGGGATCAGGGATAGGGAAAGGAAATTTCCCTTGGATTTTTCATGAGATATTAAAACACTGACTGCCCCCTCCAAACCCTCCCTGGAAGTGGGATCAGGGATAGGGAAAGGAAATTTCCCTTGGATTTTTCATGAGATATTAAAACACTGACTGCCCCCTCCAAACCCTCCCTGGATGTGGGATCAGGGATAGGGAAAGGAAATTTCCCTTGGA